>BGPR01005277.1:24359-96305 GCA_013235015.1 Araneus ventricosus
GGTTGTCACGCCCTAGGTTCGAGATTGAAAAATCACCAGATTGATAGTATCGGATCAGCTGATCCAAAAAAGGGCAGGTCATGGACTTTAGGTCTCCACAGGCGAGAGCGAAAGACAAGTCATCATACAGATCTCCTTACCCTCCTCAACCTATCAACAGAAAATCGTGGGGAACGTAACAAGAAGAGAGAGACACCATCTCGGGGAACGAAAGAAAATATTGCAGAAGACTTTTCGGATTCTTGATCCGGGAGTGAAGACGATAATTTTGGATGAGATTGTGAATTTCATCTGTTAGAGCATTAGCTCTGGTTTGCAAAGTCGTGATAGCAAAATCACGCAAGGCTTTGAGAAGTACCGTTGTACTTCTAGGAAACTATTTCTCTGACTAGAGCCTCGCTCTCCTGAAGAAAAAATGAATTGATTTTCACTAAAGTGATCGTAGATCATAAATTATCGCACCGAAGTCGTGCCATTCTGAAGTCTAGAGACTTATTTTGAACTGGCGTCTTCCTCTTGTTAAGCCGTTCTCAAGGTAGAACTGATTTCCGTCTACAACTCCGGGCAGCGGATAAATTCGAGTCTCTTACCGTCCTAGAACCAGATTCTCTGAAGACTAGTAGAACTTTCTAATCCCAATTCATCGAGACCGAGTTAATTATTTATGCTCAAATAGCCAAGAAATATGTACAAGTCAGCTATTGTAAATATTTTATTTTATTTCTATTAAATTCCTGAGATTTCATATTAGTATTGCTGTCTGACTTGCTACCATTTGTTCGACGCTGTCGAACACGTCACATCACCAATTAAAAAAATTAATAATTTTTTATAAGAATCTCATTATCTCGATATTGGTGACTCATATGATTTCTACAGTCAACAATTTAATGGTTATTAGATGGTGTTGATTTAATCTATCTCTATATAAAGAGATTGACACCTGTCACATTTTCATGAAACATATTATACTGGGCTTAATTAAATCTTACACACATGTGTTTGGTATCATTATTATCAGAATTTATTCAATGTTAGAGCAATTCAGAATTTTATTACCATTTAAAAATAAAACTAAAATTTGCAAATTATAGCAACTCTTGCATTTTTACCTACAGTACCATGCAAGTGGCAATATGTTACTTAACTATAACACGTTAAAATAGAATGATTCATTCCATTGCATTGTTTTAAATTGATTTATTGTTTGAGATGAGAGGGCCTGTGATTAAATAATAAACCTTCATGTTCGATTTTAGATGTCCCATGATTTGCGCCAAAGTTATAGTTAATCATTTCATTTCTTTCCCTTTATTAAATAACATTTGTAGTTTAGCAGTTACCTTGTGAGGTAGGGAAGTTCATTTAATAAGTTCATAAAAATACAAATTACAGTAATTCTCTGAACAAAATCAAAGTATTTACTGTTAGGAAAAACATTAATTAAAAATGATATTAAATGAAATAAATGGAATTCAAAGTTGGAACTATAAAATTAAATAAAACACTGGGAAATATTTAATAAATATTAATTAGCTAACAATATTGAAAAGTTAAGTAAAAGAAAGGCATCATGTGTCAAAATCATTTAATGTCTTTTTACATTAAAAATGTTAACACAATTTGCTTTCAGTGTTAAGATGTAACCAGTAAACTGTGAAACAGAACCACAAATACCATTCCTTAATTAATACCTGCAGTGATATTAATCAAAACAATAACAGTGGAAACATCAAAATTAAAGACGGAACTTTCATGAATGTTCTGTCTTCAGTCCATATTACCAGAAAAACTGACGAACTTATCTTTAATCTAGTCAGACATATGGGGACAGGAAGGGGGGGGGACAGGGAGGGGAAGAAGAGAAAGAGCAGTTGGATAATTAGGAATGATAGGGATTAATTTGGTATTGAACAGCACAACGTTTCCTTACAATTCCAAGATTACTTTGATGAGTGGGTATATAGGATACATTTGATTAATGTATCATATCAATTCCATTTTTCAATTTACAATTCAGCAATTTTGCGAAATTGTACAGAAACGCTTTTGCACACTCTGTACGTATAGTTCTTTTTTACCTTTAAGATGGTTTTTGAATAAAAGATAGTTTAGCTTTATTGTACTTTACAGATACAAATAATTCCTAATTATATTTTCTCAACAGTCACCAAGTAAATAATTGTCAATATAAAGGTTTATATATTATTATAAGGAGAATTTAGCATTGAATTTTTCATTTGAAAAAATTAATATAAATTATGGATTTTTGTGGAATTCCAAACTGTTATTCAAAAATTTCAGACAAAATCTAAGATTATAAATATATTTAAAATCCATAAACAATACATCCGACATGTAATTACAAAAGTTGATGAAACAAGTGAAAAATAAGGCACTTACTTGTAAAATAATGCCATCAGGGAATCTAACTCTGATGAGAGTATATTTGTACACATGCAGTTCCTTTATTGCATCTCTTTCTCGCATTTCTCTAGTCCGTAGCTGTGTCATAAGTTCGACAGTCTCTGACCTACAAGAAAATAAAAATATAATTCATAACATTTCAATATTATTTCACAGAAGAAAAATTATTATTGTTACATGTATGTTAATAATCGATAAAAATTTCTTCTATACAATAAAAAGCTGCACAAATAATATGAAAAATTCCAACAGAAATCATAGTAATAACACGATAAAAATTAACAAAATTAAAAACAATCAATGAAATAGTAACACGCAAATGTAGCAGCAACCAAAATAACAAAGAAAAAAATCACAAAGGAAAGAATAGAGACAAGAAAAAAAAAAAAAAAAGGCAGAACTCAACAGTGCACTTTCTAAAGAACCACATACAGAAAGAGTATAAAAATAGCACAAATAATAGTATTTATTATTAAAGTATTTTGTTATTTATTTTTTCTTGTTTTTGCATATTCAAAAGAGTTTCCACTTCAAATTTCTTTGGAGAAATAAGAATGAAATCAAAGATGAAGGCATATGCTTAAAAACACAGAATTTTTTAAAAACAAAACAATTATTTCTTATACATAATTAAATACTAGATAAGATTATCAGAAAAATATATATAAAAAAAACCATTCGAAAAAGCTGATTGGATACATTCCATAGTACTACAGATTCTAAATATATCTTAGCCCCTTCGGCACGAGCGTCGCATATGTGCATTTCAGCTTGACCCATCTCGAGGCCGAGTGCCACATCCTTGCATTACGGCGAAATTGCTGCTGTGGGCTGAGAGCCGCACATATGCGTTTGGCTTTTGGAACAAAATGTTTTCTATCAGATGGCATTACTATTCCATATTTCTTTCAAAAGATTGGTCCTGTATATTAGTTTTTCTCTCTCTTTGGTCAGATTGTAGTCGGCCACGTGTCTGTGAACCATTCTATTAGAATTATTTGATTTTTGAGAGTATAAACAGAAACACGCGCTGGTGAGTGTAAATAGAAGCATGTGTTAAAGAGCTCTTGAACTCATTTTGGAGTGATTGGTTTATAGTTTCTCCTCTCGCTTGGGTTGGGATTTTATGGGAGATATTCTGTCAAGGGTTTTTATGCCTCTCTGTTTTATTTTTGCAGTTACTGCTAAAAGAAGGTGTTAACTTTCCAAGGAGGAAATATGTAAATTTTCAAATGAAAAATCTATGGATTTTTCCGATGATAGTGATAAAGCAATAAATTATTAGAGTTCTTTAGATAGTTATAAATCTTCAAATTCTGAATTAGAAGAGGGTAGTACTAATATATTGATTAAAACTCTGTCATGTTAGTGGAGTCCTAAAATAGAAGATTTTTCAGAAGGCTTTGAAGAGTTAATTATTACAATTTTGAAGTATTTTATAATATTGAATGTAAATATTTATTTTTTCCTATATTTTCGAATGTTGCATCAATAATCTAATGTTTATTTAGGTACTTTCAATTATAGGGAAATAGACCATATTTTTATTTTTTATTATTAAAAATCAAGTATTTTAATTAAACTTTTTTTATGATTTAGAATATGATATCGTTTACCGCATATTTAAAAATGGTTTCATTTCTATGCAAAGGACACTTTTTACGCATTATTATGTAATACGTACTTTTGACGAAATTTAATGTGTGTTAGGTTTAGAGGGAAAAAATGCTTCGGCCGGTGGGCACAGACTGCGTTTGCCACCTCTCGTCCTATGGGAATGCTTCCTTCAGGGAGCATCCATCCTGAAGGGGTTAATATGAATAAAAGTCTTTGTGGCTATGTTCCACATCTCCTCCTAAACCAATGGACTGTTTTCAACCAACTTTTGCACACTTATTATTTAAGACAAGTGGAAGACACTTATAAACTTTTCAAAGTACAAAAGTTAATTAAACAGTCGGTTAATTTCAGTTTTTTTGCCATAACTTTGGAGCAAATTGTCCGACAAAAAATATTTTTATTCCATCTTAAACTTTAAAATTTTTCCTTTGACACCAATTTTATATCTGTGACATTTTTCCTTCAATTTTTATTAATTTTTTAAAGTTTAATAATTGTTAATTATGTGCAGGCGATTTTGAAATAACGCAAATTTATAGCTACTCCGTTGCTTGGCAAAGGTTAGACTTTGAACTAATTTACCTTTATTTCTGAAATTTTTGCTCATTTTTATAAATGTTTTATATAAGGAGAGAATAAACCACCAACTTTTAAAAGCCTCAAATCTTATTAAAATTTCAGTTAATTGGAAATTAAGCAAGATTTTGGCACTTTCAGTGATATTTTACGAAAAAATGTATTATGTCACAAAAACTATTTTTACACATAATAAAAGTTTTAAAAAATTAACTTTTCATGACACAACTTTCATTTCCGTTCAATTTGTTGCCCTCATTTTAATAATTTTTCAAAAATTAAATTGTGTATAAAATTTACAATTTATAACACTTTTTTATTGGTGAAGAACAAAAATACATAAGAACTGCTTCTAGAACACATTAGAAGAATTTTGGATGAAGACGAATTTTTTTATTCATATTGATTCTAACGCTTTTTCTCAATGAAAAATTTACTATATAATTGTCCCAAAACTTCCATCAAAATCTTTCTGCAAAATTTGAAGTACCTCTGCAATAAATACTAATAACTTATGGAGAAAATTAGCTATCGGCGGTTTATAAAAATCACCCGATATTTTCATTTTAATTAAAAAACATTTCAGACAATAAAAGAATTTTGGGTATTGTAATTTTCTATACAAAAGTAGTTTTTTACATCAAAAATATTAGACATGAAAATATTTTAATCCCGAGCAACGCCGGGCATAACAGCTAGTATATATATATATAAAAGAATGGAGATTCTTGTACATAAATTAGCACTTAGACTGAGCCAAAAAATTTTGTAATATAATCCGAGACAAGTTTTTAACTGTAAAACTGATTGAATAATGTATAAAGCAATTTTAAAGAACTGAAAATATTTTGATCACAACAATATCCTAGATATCATTAAAAAAAAAAATCTAAGTATAATTTACATTTCTATAATGTTTATGTTCAAAAATTCTCAATTTTTATAAAAATGTACACTGTTTAATTTATATATATGAAAAAAAAAACTATTTTGAAATAGTATTGCTTTAGTTTTGATTGAAAAGTATAAAATGATGTACACAGACTTCTAAAAATTCTTCACAGCATTTTAAAATAGCACTGAATATAAAAAGAATGAAATCAATATTTGCTCTTCTGTCTTAAACTTTAGATTATGGCTAAGTTGAATTTAAGATTTCTTTTTTAAGACAGGGATTCTTAGCAGAGAAACAATAAAGTGCTTTCCTCTTCTTTTTACATCAAAAAGAACTGTTACTGGAAAAACGTTACTTCATCTTCTTTTTATGTCAAAGGAATGTTACTGGAAGAGAAAATCATTAGTCCCTTTAGACAGCTGTGGGGTTACCTATTCTTGTATTCCCTTCATTAGAAATAAATATATGGATCATACATGTCCTGATAAAATCGGACTATGGAATAATATTATCTACTAGGCAATCAGAGATCAATCAGATAACTGACGTGTGCAGAGTGAAATGGCTTATGGGTATACTATAAGCAAAAAAAAAAAAAAAAATGCAAGTACAGCATTTACAATGCCCAAGAGAAGAATATAAAGAAACATTTTTGGAAACACAAAAATATGAGTCTTACTTTTCACTTTGTTCTCTTTTCACTTCTTCAGCAGACAAATTGAAGAAGTCATCAGGCAAATTTATTTGGGCAAAAACTTGAGAGGGTCTTAATACTTTCAGATTCCTGTCTAAGCTGGGAAGTATTGGTTCTGCACTTAAAAGAGCCTCTTTGAGCATTTGCAAATTTTCAAAACTTTCTTCTGTAACTCCAATAAAAACAAAGTACTCTTCTTCTTCAATCATTTTTTTGGTAAATCCAGCAGCTTCTAGAAACTCAAATGCCCCTTCTAGGCCTATAATTCGTTCCTGAAAAACTTTATTATTCAACCGAATCTTTTGATACTTCTCCTCATCAGGACTGTCCAAAATATTGGTAAGATATCTTGCAAGTGTTTCAACTCCTACTCGAACCTACCAGAGAAAAAATTTTATTATCACATTTCATACACAGTTAGCGGATAATTGAGAAAGCACAAAATATTAAAAAGAAGTTATGCTAGAATTAATTTTGTTTCATCAGTTCTATTTTTTATGCTTTTTTTATATTTTTTAAGCACTCTGACCATCTACAAATTAGTATACACACAATGGGACACTGTTTGGATTCTGAGTTATGACAAGGTTTTTTTTAGCTAAGTTCAGCATGGTATTTTCTTTTTTTATTTTATGTTGATTCATTGAGGAGGAATTCCTTTAGAATTAATTTATTTTTCCACTTCTGGGAGATCTTTACTTTCGTTTCAGTTAAAAGGGTTCTTTCTTTTTTTAATACTTAATTTTAGAAATGAATATTTATATATTTTGGAAAACGAAAGTTAGTGTCAATTGATTCATCATTTCTGTTTTTCATGCTTTTTTTTATGTTTTAAACTCTCAGCCAATGTGCATGAGACTTTCTTCTACAACTTCCCGTAATAAACCTGTGACAATCAGATCTGAGATATTGTTGGCAAGCTAACAGCCCATCTTCGACGGGCAGAAATCTTCTAGTATTAAGATAAACACAAAGTAAAATTAATTTTTTTTATAGATATATATTAAAAGATTTTAAAAATAGTAAAATATCAGAATTTAAAGATTACTTTCAAATTCCCTGCATTACCTTGAAAATAAATGAAAACAAAAAAATTACAAAATGAGGACACTTCGATTTCAAAATTTGGCTAATGGGTGGTATATGTCAGTTAGAAAACTAGAGTTTGGGAATACATATTGACTCGTTAGATAAAGCAAAGAAAAAAAAATGAAAGTGTGGATTGGTTTAGCTACAGAAATTAAATAATTATCCTCAAATGAGGATGTTAGGTGTTAGTAGGTTAAGTTGGAGAACAGTGAAAAAGATTGTTTACAGCAAATTAACTATGATGAAGTTGAAAACCTGTTAATGTTTATCATACAAGGAATGAAATGTAAATATTGTGTCTTTTATAAAACAGCTTGGTCTCAGATTAAAAGATTATCAGTTTTAGTGTATAAATTTTGTCTGATACATCATCACAAAGGCACCAACTACAGTCCATGACAAAGTTGAAAGTAAGGCAAAAGCTATTGCCTATCAATATACAAGGTTAAATAACAGTAAAAATGATTTTAAGGCATTTAAAAATTATTATGTTTGAACAGAATTTTATTTTAAACACAAGTATTAAAGATTCTGGACAATAAAACTCTACATTTAAAAGAAAAGTTTAGTTTTCTTAAGAAACTAGCCGCCTTTGGCGACCAGCTTGTTCGCCAGGAAAATAATTTCAGTTGAATCTCTTATGCATAATTTGATATTCATGGTTCCCTTAACAATTTCAAATTGTTATAGACATTTAATCCATGTTCTTTCATAGCTTTTCACCTGTTCTGTTCATTGTCTGCTTGAACGTCCCTAATGACTGGTGTGACCCAAGTGACTGGTTGTGTCATGCAACATCAAATTGCATATTGCCGGCATCAAGTTCACTCTTATTCCTCTTGCAAAATATGCATTTGATTTTAACTTTAAAATGACGCGGGACATTTTACTTCTAGCCGCATGTTAGCTGGATGAAAATACGCTGATTAAAACATATCATTAAACATTAACCTTAGCTTTCAACAATGATAGAGAAATACACAAATAAATGTTTGTTTAAACAATGAAAAACGGTTTGAAATGCGTTGCAGCAATGAAAAGTATTGTTGTAACTTATGCTAAAAAATATCTTTAAAAATTTCTTAAAATTAGAGAAAAAATCGTATGGCAACTTGATTGATATCATTGAAAAGGTAATGGCGTAAAAATGATTTTTGTGATGCAATATTTTCGGAACTTATGGAAAAATGCCAACATTTTCCTTAATTTTTAATTAATTAAAATTAAAAAAAAAAAGTTTCTGAAGTGCACGTTCCCACCCTCCAAAGTATGTTTGTGCCAAATTTCGTAGCTCTAGCTCCAGTAGTCTGTCCTGTAGAGTGCCAACACACACAGAAATTATTATTAGTAGAGATGTAAAAAAAAAATGCATGTAATTCAATGGTGAAGCAATCACTATTATAGCTCTGTCAACTTGAGTAGTCTGACTATTGGAGTATCCCATTAATGATAACTGACCAGCAGATTGAAAGATAGTTCTAATCCTTTATCCCTTGCAATCTGGATATTTAATAAAACACTGTTTATTAATACAAGAAATGCATCCTTAAGAGAAAACACTGCATGAAGGTATTAATATCAGAGAGCTTGCTAGAAAAGGGGGAAAAAATCATCAGATAATTTTCTTAGGGGTGATTGTGGCTTTATGAAAAAATACCCGAAATTTTAGCAGGAAAATTATGTGTAGGGAACACATATGTATTCATTCATTACTGCACAGATTCAACTATTGCATGCAATTTTTAATATGCTTTTTTCACATTAAAAAATTGATTTAATTTATTTTGTCTTAGTTCTTGAGTTTTCGATAACATTCTATAACACACATGAAAATAAACCATCAAAATTGATAACAAAACAATACTAAAAATATAAAAACATTTTGTATGAATAGCATTAATGAATATATATATAAATTCTTATGGGACCATTCTTAAGTGAGATAGTTATTCTTAGTTATGGTACGGCATTTTCTAAAAAAATCATTTGGATTGACTCAGAATAATCCAAAGTAAACAACAAGAATATACGAAGAAAAAAAAAAAGCCACTAAACCTAATTTTTTTCCCTGGTTTTTCATATTTCTTATAAAAAAATGTTTCATATTACTACAAAAATGAGTCCTTGGCACTCTTAAGTTTTAAAAAATAGATTTATCAGAAAATACTGGAATTCCCATATTAAGGAAATACCAGAACACAATCACCTGTTTTCTGCATATCTCTTTGCACTCCATTTTTAAGATTTTGATGTTTACAAGACTTCACAAATTATGAATTTGACACAAAGGCATATCTATATACATAAAAGGCAATGTTCAAATGTGTATGAGTTATAGACTAAAAAACTACTGGACCGATTTATGCAATTTTTTTTTTTTTTTTGCAAAATGATCCACATTGTCTGGGGAAGGTTTAAAGCTATTGAAAGCTTTGATCCAACCATTAGAAAGGAAGTTAGGGGCTTAATAATATTTGAAGGTTTGGCTACCGTTGGTGATGGTTTATAAAATGCTTTGCCCAACTCCTTCCTAACGCAGGGTTGCTTTTTGTAACAGAATTATTTTTCGGCATTGGTGAGATTTTAGGCCTATTTGTGCTCATTTTTTAAATAGCTTTGGCTTCTGAGTGCAACATACCGCACCATAATTTTTACGTGTGTTATCTACCTCCAAATAGATATATTTTTCTAAAATCTAGTGTCTTCCTTTCAAAAGACAGAAATATTACAAATATATAATATCAATAGTAGCAGTACTAATAATTAAATGTAGATGGCTCCCCTAGACAGTACTTCTCACATTGAAGTTCACAAGGTAAGAAATGTTGCGCATGCGTAGAAGTAAGCTCGAGTGCTGTTGTTAAATTTTATGAAGTTCCACAATGTTCAATTTTTTAATGTTTTGTAAAGTTTGTTCTTAATGTTTAATATTAATTGTGATGATTTTTCTGCATTATGAAGTGAAGTTTTGTACTTTTATTTTACATTTTGACTGTTCGACTCTGCTGTTGGAATTGCATTCTGCTGCTGATAAAAATCCTGCCAAAACAACAAAATATTGATTGTTGTACAAATGCAGCCAAGAGAAAATGAGAAGAAAGACAAAATGAAACAGAAGAATCAGCACAACAAAATGAAGGAAATAATTACATATGTCAAAGTCATATGCTACTGAATCATTACGAAGCATGAAATGAAGCAAGTCGAGTAAGAATTAGAGAATTAAGACACTTTTTGTCATATAGTGATTGAAATGAGCAACGTGGCAATAGTCGATTACGCATGCAAGTAAATCGATTAAATCAAGTGGTAAAACTTGATCGCATTGCATTTTAGTATAATTCGGAAATTGTATAGAGTTCACATTCAATTGTGGTTATTGTAAGTACGAATAAAGTTTGCATAAATTACAAGGCATTACAATTCAAGAATGCAGCACCTGGGATGTGTTGTTTGAAGGCACCACTTGAGCCATTGTTCTCATTGGTTGCTGGTACTACAACACAATCGAAGTATTTTTTTGAATAACATACAAAATTATATTATTAATATATTATACAATATTATGCTTTCAAATGACTTTGTCTGGTACAACGAATATAATAAATGAGAATTATATGCCAACATTCAAGATTCAAAGACAAATATACCATACAGTAGGTTCTTTGTTACCATTTACGGATGCTGACCACAAATTTTTGCAAATACATTTCATTGGAAATTCAAGTGATCAAATAAATCGATACATACACATCAAAACACACATACAAACACTGCCTTTTATATAGATATCCAATTTTAAATTAATACAATAATTGATATCAAACTTGCAATTGTGGTCATTTAATCTATATGTATATTCTCAAATCTAGCAATAGCAAAGCATTGCCAGGTTCAGCTAGTTTAAAAATAATCACCAACAAATAAAACTTCAGCATAATGCAAATTGGAGATAACATTGAAATACTCGGACATTTCACCTGTCTGAAAATATTTAGGGAAAAAAAAACCTTCTCTAAGCCACCATCTCATCTTGGCAGTCACGGATCTCAATGATCACTTTTATTTGGCATGGAATTTTCAGCCCCAGACATAATGCTGAAATAACCACTAAGAACAACTACTCAGATCCTTCTGAGCAGCAGGGGTAGTTGTCCATTCAATTTCAATGAAATCCATTCGATTTGTCTTCTTGGCCTTTTATTTAGAGAAAGGAGAGGAAAGAAAGGGAAACAAAAAGTATATCCACACAAAAACACCAGAAATTAAATCAAAATTAATCATCATTTCCCACGGCAGAGAAAAAAGTATGCTTTGCTCTCTACCAGGGTGGCAGATTCAAACAGCCATGGTTACTAAACACAGAGCAAGAAGCCATTTTCTCCACAAGCATAGCCTTTTAATCTCTGAACAATACCCAAGCATGTTTTTCTGTATCTAGACCAGTGTACAGAAATGTCACATCAATATGACAACAGCAAATCTGCAAGAAAATTAGCCTTGTATTTTAATTGAAAGAGATAAACAAAATGAGAAAAACTGATGATATTATTGCCCATTCCTCTACAACAGGGGTTCTCAACCTTATTTCACTCGCATACCCCTTGATTAGTCTTTTCATTTTCGCGTACCCCTTACTGTCATACCCTCCCCCCCACACACACAATCATCCGTCTATGCAAAGAAGTTTTTATCAGTAATGGTAAGGTCTTAGCAGTGGTGTACTCGCAAAATAATCACTACCGGAACGCTCTAACCTGGGTGACAAAATCCGCGCTGTTTTAAGGACGTTTTCGCCATTTTTTTCCTCATTTATTTCTCTTGGGGGAAAAAAAGCAGTGCCAGAACACCGTCCCGGCTTTACTACACCCCTGGGGCTTAGGTAAGCTTAAGAGTCAAATAACGCGAATTAATGCCATCTTCAGGACTTATTTTTAATTTCATATTTTATTCCAATTTTAAAATAGTATTAGTTAAAAGGCAAAACAAATAAAAACAGTATTGTAATAATTTCATATTAACTTATAAGGTTAGCTAAAAATTACACTTCATAATAATCAGTTATTCAAGTGCAAGCAATTTCAATGCAATCGTTGAGCTTGTTTCAGAGCTGAGTTTTATAAAATTGGGTTCAAATGAAGAAAGATGCAATCTCATGACTGGAGTCGAGTCCAGCTTATTTTGATATTTATTCTTAATATATGTATAAAACGAGAATGCTCTTTCCACAAGTTCTGTGTTCGTGGTATTAAATATTTTATTGCTTTAACACCGAGTTCTTGGTACTCTTCTTTCATTGCTACCCAGAAGTCAATCAAATTTCTTGTTTTTAAATTCAGATTCTTTTGAAGAATCATTGGAAAGTTCAATTAATTTTTCTTTTTCAGAAATTGTTAATTTTTCAGCTTTTTGAAAAATGCTTCGTTGAATGGATTTAAAATCCACATATCTGCACCACTGCGGTTCGGAAAATATTGTCTGAATGACAACTTAAGTCCTTTTAAATGTGCTATTATACTAATTTTTACTTATTTTGTTAGTTCATTCGCAGATAAAAAGCTGTAAAGTGTCTCAAAAACTTCATACTGTTTTTGTTTAATGCAGGATTCCCAAAGATTCAACTTCTTAATCACAGACTCGATTTTATCAGTTACCTTAAAAATGGTTATGGAATGGTTCTGTAATCCTATAAATTAAGTTTATTTATTTCTGAAAAAAATGTCAGATAAGTACGCACGCTGCTGCAACCATTCACTTTCATAAAATTTTGAGTTCAACGTAAGAGGACGGTCTTCAAAAAAACATATGAACTTCGTGTCTCGGTTCAAACAATCCTGCGAGTACATTTCCTCGCGAAAGCCATCTCACTTCTGTGTGCAAAACTAACATAGTATGTAGGCTGCCCAAGTCTCCACACAAAGATTTGAACAATCAGGTGTTAGTTGAATTAGCTGATAAATGGCACATTAGTCAAGATGTTTTTATGCAGCCATTTCATAATATCTCTCCACAAACAATGCAGAGTGGTTTGGGACAATCTTCATCACTCGTGCCGGAAAATCCATATTTTAGGTATTTGTTAGAATATTTTCTCTTCTTCGGAGGCGCACTGATGTTTTGAGTCTTTTTATATTTTTTTTAGCAAAATCAATTTTATTTCTTACCTGAAAAGGCCAATCAGTCGGTCTTTCCACTTCATGATTATCATCTTGGTGATCCACAGATATCTCCGTAGCTGCCAAATCGGTGGTTCGAATTTCAGTTCTAGATGCCGATCTCTAGTTTTCAACCACTTGCCCATTTTGAGAAATCAAACAACATCGAACTGAAGTCACTCTAAAGATAAGCACTTTAAATTGAGCACACATAGCCTGCAAATACCAGTTTTGTGCCACAAACCAAACCAATCAAATTGAGCACCCACAAAAACTCAAAGTTTAATTTATAAGAACAGTCGTTATTCATTATGTATCCCAATCGAGCAATTAATGATGTCTGCGTTTAATCATGCTTTTAGTGAAAACAAGAAGGGAGGATTCCGGATTGTTCTCGATAAGCTTTAACTAGAAGAACAAAAAAAAAGCATACCACACTGCCTCCTAGTGAAGCTACAACTTTTGCGAACAAACTGATGATTCATGCATAATCGGGGCTGGTGAAGACAAAATATCAATAATTTACCAGGTTTTCTTTTGCTTTCTTATTTTGAGCGTAGGTCAGACTAGCACAACTCTTACTTTTCACACGAACTTAAAAAAAACCAAGAGAAAAAAGAAAAACAAAATACTGTAACTTTTTTAATCCTTTATATTTTCTTCTGTCCGCCATTACCGACTTTGATTTCGCGTACCGCCAACTGGTCCTTCCACACATTGCCTGCCACAGGTTGAGAACCTCTGCTCTACAATTACTGATGAATCGATTAAGGATTTACTTTTTCCGTTAAAAAACAAAATTGAAAAAGTTGCCTCCAAAAAAACTGAAATATACAAGTAAACACAAATTGTATCTTTTTCAATAAATAAACAATCTTCGTTTAAAGCACATTTTTCTTAACATAAGCCTAGGAATTCACCAAGTCCAAAATACTGAATTAGGAATCGTTTTTAATAAGTATATTGTCTTCCAAAAGTGAAATCCTTTCAGAATGGCCAACTGTCTGAAAGGTTAATTTTGCTTAGGATGAGGGTGGTTGCTGTAGAGAGATTTCACAGTAGTCCAATTTAAATTTAGTACATTTCAATGATACCGTTTATATTATCCGACTATCAGTTTCAAAGAACAGTTTACTTAAAAATATACAAACTGAAATATCAAATTTTTACAAACCAACTTTTAACCGGAAAAATAATGAGACTCAAAATCCTCAACATACCTTGTCTTTGTTTTGATTTACAGTATGGATTATTAAACAAGCTGTAAGTCCTTTTTCTTGTTCCAATTGCTCATATAAGAATTCTTTGATTCTCTTGTGAATTTCTTTTTTAGGCAGAATTTCTGGACCAATAAGAGGGCATTTGAAGTACACGCCAGATACAGTTGAAGTTGAACAAACATCTTGAACAACCTGCCAAAATAATAGAAAACTTATGCTTCCTTTACATTCAACTGAATGGCAAATTACAAAACAGAAAATTTTTATTAATTTTATTTTAAAAATTCGGAAGACTCTATCAAAAAGTAACACATTCTTCAAATGCACACAATAGAAAGAAAACTCTACTTCAAATAAATAAATAAAATATACGAATTGTGTTTCATGACAGAATAATTTTGAAATACACTCAACCTGTTTTCGTGCAAACCATTATATATATATATATATATAACATCTTCAATTTTAGCATGTCTGTAGAAGCATTTTCAGAATAAATCCACAGTTGATTAAGTGAAATTCATCTTTATTTCAGAAACATGATCAGGTGACAGTGATAACTTTAATTTAGCATCTTAGAAGATACTAAAGTAAAACCCATGATCATACTGATGAACAACACCGGCCGCATATCGCTTGACAGTTAAAGACACAGCAAAAAAGGGTAGTTAACAATGCACATATAGTTTAAATAGCCAGAGAAGGGGATTTTACCTGAAAGACTCATGACTCGAAGTGAAAGTATAAGTGCTCTTATTGCAATGGAAGTAGAAGTAATTAAAAATAATTAAAGAAAGTTAAAAAATTAATTTATTACATATATTGTTCTTTGTTTCTTGTATGTTTTGATATATATATATAAAATCATTATGATTCTTTATAATCACAGACCACTATAGAGGCCACATAAAAAAAATTGAAAAGCTATAAAAATTATTTTTGTAATATATTTAAAGGGTTTTTTTTATGTGGTGAATAGAGATTGCATAAAATAAGTCTGCACATAAACAGGTTTCAGTGTACAATAAAAACATCAAAGACGCATGAAAAAAAAAGTTAAAGAAATTTCAAATAATGGCAAAAAGGACGTATTTCTTTATCCTTTGAAAATTAAAAACAATTAAAATTTACCTAAAAAATTCTTCAAATCATTCACTCTTAACTTCAGCAGAAAAATTTATCTTTATTTTTATAAAGCCATGTATAGAAAATTAAACATCAAAGTGTTACTGAGTATTTCTATTAATAAATTAAATGAAGAGCAAAAAGCTCTACAAAAAATAAAAATCCAATACCACATCTTTCTTTGGAAGAGCAACAGCAGCTGGTTTATTTTTCAATGCATTTTCCAATTCAATTTCTTTTCTAGCTTGAGCTTTAACAGCCTGAGAGGACCTAGAACATATGATCAAATAATCTTTATGAAGCATAAAATATATGAAAATAATAACCAAATAATATGCATATATAAGATTGTCTATTACTATAAATTACAAATAAGTACATCAAGGATCTGTAGTTTTCACTGTTAAGCAGGTAATTTAATTTTACAGATTCTACACATTATATATCTTTTCTCAAAACATACACTCATCAAATAAAAATCAAATGATCAGTAGCTCAAACTGTATGGTTAAATTAGTTTTTCATAGCAGAAAAAGCATACAGAGGCATGCAAAGATCTTGAAATTTGACACATGATGCATAAATTTCAAGAAGTAAAGGCTTATTGATGAAAACCAGTTAAAATAACATAAATAAATTGATTAAAAACACCTCATTTCATAGCATTGCAAGCATCGCCTTTACAGATCTCGGAAGATATAAATTTTATATGCAACTTTATATATTTAACATTTTAATAAAAAGCTTTATAAACATCAAAATTAATTCAATTTGTCGTTTATAACTTTTACTACGATAGTAATCCTTATATTATAGGAAAAATTGTATGATAATAACATTAAAATTTGAATTAAAGGGGTAAAATAAAGTATCGAAGCTTTAACAGTTCTCATTATCTATTTATAATAAATATTATTTTTATCATCATTCAACAAGGGACATTTTAATAGTGATCTCGATCCCTTCTCAGACAAAATAAATGATATATTTAGAAACTATGTGCATCAGTATGATTTTGATTTAGCATTTCTCATGTGATAGCAAGTGTTTAAAAATCCTGAAAGAAACGGTAAAATAGCAGCATTTAATTTTTTTTTTTCTTAATTTTTATCTGCGAACTAGAATTTATTATTTGTGCAGCACATGACAAATTTCAAACATGACACATTACATGCATAATTTGTGCTCTATAAACAAATTTCAAACATTCACACAAAACCTATCTCCTAAATATTACATTTTAAATATTGTCAACAATATGAAATTGCACAAACAGAAGTATCATGTTTGAGGCATATATATAAATGATGCTCTTTTCCAGGAAATAATTTCAAATTGACAAGAAAAGGCATTTATTTATCTACTCAAAGTAGTAATGCTTGGTTTCTGGTCTAAATTATGCTACTTGTCTTCATGAATGGACTTCCATAAGTAAACAGTTTTCAGTAGACTTTTATCAAACTTTGTTTTATAAAACAACTAAAAATTTAAGCCACAAAGTGAAGAAACTGTGTTTTTACTGATAAAGTGAAAAACTTTCCAGGTTTCAGAGATTATGGGATAATTTCTCCCAACAAAACTTATACATACCTTTAAATAATAAAATGCTAAACAAGATACTTATGAATTTTGTGTGAATACTTATTCTTTACTATTGTTTTCATATCCCTCCACTTTTAAAATTAATTCAGAAGAATAATTTCCCAAAGTCTTACATTCACAGGTATAGAATAGCATATATATCTTTTGTGGTGTAGAACACTTATATATCATAAAAGAGCAGGTTTACAGTTGCTTTGTAAATTGTTGAATATGAGCTGAAATTATTCAACAGAAAATACCCATTAATTCATTTCTGTGTTCTATTTAGAAATACAAAGCCAATTTTCCAATAATCAAAATGGGCGCAAACATAAGACTCTCAGTATCCATAATGATCTCAACATCAACGAACAATGTTCTCACTGTATATCCAGTAATAAAATGTTAGTATTTAAAAAATTGATACATCTTTTATTTCAACCAGCATGGAATTAATAAGAATTTTAACTTCAGCCACGAAAGTGTAAGTTTTAATTCCATAAATTTTAGTTTCAATTTCTGTGAGTACTATATCAAATGTTAGATATTAAAATATACCATTGTTAGTTCCATATCAACCATCAATATCCAGTGGATCCTGATGAAGTTTCTGTATCATGAAATGCTTATTCTCATAACAGGTTAATCCATTCTTTCAAAAGTTAATATAATTTGGAAAAAAAAAATGATTCTAGTTTCAAATATATCCATATTTTAAAATTAATTGCACTCATCAGTTGAATAAAATGATGGATTGAAAAAAATGTCAAATGCATTAAAATTTACATGATACGTAAACCAGCAGGAGTGGTCTCTCCAAAACTTTCTTGTATCCGCCCTAACACAAGTAGGGAAAATAATACAAGAAGTACCAATAAAATGGACAATTTTCTAACACAGGAGGGGGAAACGTGTGAATCATTCACACCTTTTTTTGCATCGTACAGTGGCAAAGAAACCAAATATGCAATTTGAATGCCTTTTTTTTCAACCGACTAAAACGAAAATTGGGCATGGATATACAATTAATGATAGCAGACCTCATACCAATTTAAATTTATCTAAGCCACAGGGTTTAGAATCTATTATGTTAACCAGTATGCGATTGTACAGAACGACAGACATTCATCTCTTTGACAGGATTTAGTCCAAAATTTGATATGGACCTACATTCTTGACGATAAAACTGTGTACCCAATTTTTATTTTTTAAGCTATTTAAGTTTTTGAGTAATTGTGTTAACATGAACACGGACAGACTTCCCATGGATGGATTTTGTCCAAAATTTGATAGAAACCTAAAAATTATGTGTAAAGATCACATATCAAATTTCATCCCCGTAACTCTAATAGTTTTCGAGTTAACCATATTCACAGACAGACATAATTCCAAAATTGCGTTTTTCGGTCTCGGGGGGAGGGGGCTAAAACGTGGAGATTCGTCAAAATCTCGAGTTCGAATTTTTTTGACAATTACTTCTCATGGACTCTTTGTATACTTCGTATATGAGAAAGTAAAAACATTAAAAGTATTGTCACATTAAGTTGGCAGTAGCAGCAATGCATATATGTCTTTGATTAATATGAAGGTGCAAAAAAAGAAAAAGAGCAAGTTTCATCACAAATTTCACATGCATTTTGGTTGCAGTCAACCTAAACAAAAAGTACAAAAATATATATAGATAAATACAACTAACCAGTTAACATTAGTTTGTTTCTGTTCAATACGAGCTAATGCAGCAGCACCAGCACGTTGTGCACCTTCTGATAGTTGATGCCGTACTGGCTGGTTCACTATAGCTGAAGAGCCACTATTCTTTGGCTTACTGGGTGTTTCAGAGAGTTTATGCCCAGGTCCTGCAGCTTGAAATTTTATATCAGCCTTCTTTTTCTTAAAAAAATCTCGAATTGCACTCATTATGAATGAACAATAGATATTAAATCCTTGGAGTATGTTCTTTTGGAAGTTTCAACTCAGTAGCTTCACGTTTCAAATCTTCAAGACTTTTACTGGATGCTAAAAATGTTCAAAGAACCATATAGAACTTTTAGGAAATAAACTCAGCTCACAATGACATAATTAGAATCTAAAATCAAACAGCACAGCAATCAAACAAATTTTTCCCCCACAAAATTAAAACATTTTCTAACAGATTCTCCTAAAAAGAAAGAAAACCAAGAAGGTGTATTATAGTAGTTACAGTCATTTCAATTTCTATCAACTATAATAAAATGACTTAAAATACTGCACTGTATCATTTATGAAAATAACATTTTATATTTCTGTGATAAAAATTTTCGAAAAAAGAATTTTTATCACAGTTTATGTATACTAGTGATTACTCGCTCAATAATGGTTACTGCCATTAAAGTGCTTTAACTATCACTAACAATTGTACAATTATTTAAAATTTAGAAATTTTTAAACTTTAAAATATTTTTAAATTAACTAATATTATAGAACTTAATAAGCAAAATAATGCACTAAAATAATTATGGAATTTCCTTAAAAACTAGGTCTGTATCATTTTGCACCTAAAGTATATGTAGTTTATCATATTTTGATCAATAATTTGACAGCATATTGTTCTGATTAGTTTGAAACATTACCTTGATGATGTTCCATAGAGGTTTTACTGTAATTTGTAAAATTGAGCTAGAAAATAACAGTGAATAAGAAAACCATTGCTTTTATATAATTTATAAGTTAAGAATGAAACATTAAGCTAAGTTCGTATGTAAATGGGTTGTTCATTTCATAATTCAAGTGAAAAATATATGGATGCCACTTGAAGAATACATAATTGAAAAGGATTACTAATATTCAGAACTTGGAAAAAACATCAATATCACCAACTAAGAGTTCTTTCATAAATTTAGCATTCTGTGGAACTGATGATTACATTAAACACAGATAGTATTAAGTTGAAGAAAGAAAATTCTTCAAATAAACATACTAAAATAGGCCTTCAGACCATTTAAGTAAAATTATCCAAATTGAATTCCTAGCTTATCTTTGAGCTTTGTGATATATATATAAAAAAAAAGTCAATTTGAAGCTCATGAAAGACTCTATATATTTATTTGTACGAAATAACTTACTATTGATTCCTGTACAGACTACTGAATATAGGATTTATTTTGGTTTTACAGCTCAGCTTACAAGTTGGCATACAAATAAGAAAAAAAATTCAAATAATGGCTCTGAAAAATCATCAACAAATAAAGAAATAATAGACACACCTGGTTTCATAAATCTTTCCGTAATTTTATCCCCATATTTTCCCCACGATATCCAAATAAATACTAAATTAACACAGAGTATAATGAAAGAAACGCGCAAAATTTTCAGCTGAAACTCATCAATAGTATTAAAAGTAGACAGAGTGGAAAAATAAAATTCTGTAAGTTCGACAGGAAGTAGAGAATGAAGGTATTCTGTCACTCCAGGAGGAGTGATGACATTATTAAATAAATTGAATAATGACATTACTCAATAGTATGTTCCGTTACTTCAAGAATGCAATAAATCAGATTATGAATCATTGCTTATCTAACATTACAAATATTCTTTTTTAAAAAACAAGCTGGCTTAGAATTTCTTCAATTTAGAAAGAAGAGATCACACAAAATATTGCTCCAATAATAAACAGTTCGAACCGAGACAGAGTTATGATACGATGACTATATTTACGATGCCATTCTGGGATCTAAATTCTGCATCACACCGAAAAAAAGAAAATATTATTATATAAATACGAAATAAAGATTTCTATTATAAAAAATTCGACTGTATAAGATCTGGAAGTATTTGCAAGCGTGAATTTATGTAACTAAAATAACCTTCATTTTTTGCAGCATATTTTTTTCTTTATTTTTTATCCTTGGTGGTTTAAGATGGCGACCAATGAGTGTTTTGTGTTTTGCTAATTTGTTGATGTCTGGAGCTGACCGGTGTGTTAGTAATTTATAAGGACTAAAAGTGATGTGATGAAGTAAAAATTGATACTAGTGTTTGAGATATATCCCGTAGTTTATAGAATAGTATTTTTTTTAATATATGTGATATTTAGGTGCTACTTAATTCATGCATTCAGAAATCACAATGAAACTGATACCATCGGTTGTTCAAAGCTTTCGGGTGGCCAAAGCATTTAGTGAAAATTCTGATCGTATCAATAGCATTGATTTCTCATCTGATGGTATTACATTGATTTCGAGCAGTGATGACGATTCCATTGTGATTTATGACTGTGAAAGAGGAGTGTAAGTGTATATCGGAATTATATTTGTTTTTAAATTAGTTTTATTCGTCCTTAATTATTTTCGTATAATTTAGTTTCGATGTTAAGATTTGTGTATTTATTTACTATTTGTTTGTTTAAAACGCAATATTTCGGATATTCCCCCTTTAAAAATTTTGTTGGATTGTCCCATGAGACATGGTTTGTAGATTCAGCTGTATTTATCTGCAGATTATAGTTCAGGGTGTGTGCCGATGATTCACTTACTTGGATTTTTTTTTTTTTATCGAGTCTATAATTTTTCAATACAATGTAAATGACCTTTAGAGAACCCAAAATTTTAAACACTAAAAAGTTAACGAATTAAATTTTTGTGATATTTCTCTGCACACCCCTTTTTGAAGTATTCTCTTGTTTTGCTGTTTTTAATTAAAAACGTTTTTAATTTTCTTTGCGTACAGAAATATACCCTTAGAATTTGCCTCATCATAAAAAAAATCAAAAGTTTACGGAATTATTTTTAATTTACCCTTCTTATGAGCTAAATGCTAAAAATTAAATATTTAAATGTATGATTTAGAAACTTTGGTTGTTTTTAAGATAAGTTATATAAATATCCGAACTTTTCTGTGTTACTATGTTTTTCAGGCTGGAAAATAAAACAATTGAATATGTTAATAAAAATATGGGTTAAGCATGCTGAACTCTAGTACTTGAGTAGGATCCTCAGATCAAATTGTGTAATTTTCAAAATAAAAAGAATTGAAGTAAAACTTCTGTAGACTCAACATATGTAACATTATTAAATAATTAAGTGTCATTCTCCAGAAAATGTAACATTTCTGTCACATTCATTTTACAGCAAAATCTTCAGACAATAATTCATTAAACTATGTTTTTTGATGGTGGTAAAAATATATCCATTTAAATCAGTCACCGAATTCCTTATGATGATCTTTAATTTATTATTTATTTAGTTCACAGTATGTTAATTCTTGGCATGTCACACACTTGATGTGACTGTTAATTTTGTTCAATAACTTGTTTATTAAAAATATATATATATTTATTATTCCTACCACAAGTGTCTCAAATACTAAATGTTTAAGCATATTTTAAATTACTGGTGTCACACAATAAATTCTCACATCTATTACCCAAATATAAAATGCCATTTTTTCACTCATAAATGGCAGTACAGCCATCACATTTTGTTTCCCGAGCTACAAGTCATCCATCTTGTTGTTACAGCTACAAAAAAAGTGAGTGAGTTTTCGGTTTAGAGGCAAGGAGACAGATTTTGTTCTTGAGAAACAAGTGGTTATTCAGAAGTCTCACCTCCGTGACCTTGAAGTTCAAGTATGTAAAATTATATAAAAATAATAGTTTACCTGTTTAAATATACTTAACTTGTGTAGATTGTAATATCGAAAAAAAAATTCCCTGAAAAAAAGAATCAATTAAGCCTATTTTTATAGAAGGTTTCTCGCCTTCGCGCGGCCGGGGTGTTGAAGGGTATTAACATATTATTAAATTATTTAGTTTTAATATATAACTACTGTTCAGCAATAGATTCCGAGACTACCACTTTTGGACGATTTTACACAGGAAAGGGGGGGGGTCAGGCAATGAGTCATATGAGCGCATTTCCGGAGTTCTTTGTTAGATCATGCTCAGTTAATTGCCCTCCCATCATCACCCTTCCATTCTTCACTTTCCCCCTATTTTGATGACAATAATTCCACCCAGTGCATGCAAAGGTGCAGAGGGTTTCTGAATCCATTGCTAAACAGTGTTATTAATTATATACTAATAATTAATTATTAGTTATTAATATATAATTAATTAGGGTGTCAAAATACAGCATATAATTATATTAGTTGTCTACCAACAACTCTTTTTCCTAACACTAGCATGAAGTTTGAGGAATTGAAAATAATTACTTCAGAGTACAAAGAAGATACAATTTTTATTTATGCTTGGGTGAAATCATAATTACTGTTATTGAAAATTGAATAAACTGCATTTTTTAAAGTTTTTTTTTTTTACTTAGTTCTAATATTTAATTTGATCTGGAATAGGTTCATCCACCTTCTCAAGTCCTTTCCCAATTTCTTTCAGCAGATACTTTTCAAGTGAGATAATTTTATGTAGGAATGTCTTCTGAGTTTTAATTTTTTCGTAGAACTCTGAACAAGTTAAAATTGAATTAGCTTTGATGTTCAGCAATTTTTTCACAACTGGCACTGACAGCCTCCCTCTTTCAACTATCTAAATGACCCCATCATCGAAAAAATTCGTTCAGCTGGAGATGGTGTGCAGGCAGGCACATGGAAAATTCCATGATTTTAAAAATGCCCCTGAAGAAAACATTGCTTTAACTTTTATATTTAAATAAAGAAGTGTGTTTCCTTGTTTGGTGAATTTTTATAAGACATTATTATAGAGTCCAATGATATATGCAATCACAGAAATAATGGCCTAGACTAAGGGTAGACGATCTTTCAAGCCTCATGGGTTACACTGAAATCCTACACAGTATTTTAGTTTGTAAACGATTTTTAAATAATTATACCATATTAATATGATTTCAAGAATTGATTATATTTAGTTTAGCGTTTAGGTATATACAGTGTTTAAGATTTTAAAAATCACAATACTCATTTTTTCAACACGGCTAATTGAAATAAGTTTATGCTTTTATTTGCAAAAAAATTTTAAAAAAATCCTGGTTTGTTCAGATTATAAAATAAGATAATTAAAAAGCACTTGAAGGCTCGCAGATTTCCTATCCCTGCCTTTTGAAGTAGCTTAAAAATTTAGATATTATTTTAAATAAGCTCAGCAGATATAAGATTAAAGTAATTACATTAAGATATGAATCAATGGGAAAAAATGAAATTTTAAAGTACTAATTTGTACTAACCCTAAAAAACTGGTTAAAATAAAATTTGGTCACTCTTGACTTCCTTCTCAATCGTCCTACAAAGAATGAAATGAACACAAAATGTGATGGTGAAATGTGTGGGAACCGAAAAATACATTCTCCCAAAAAGAAGGGGGAATAATTTCCTAAAATATGCTTTCTTGCTTTTAACCTTGTACAATTCGATTCTTTTGCATTTATGGATTGCAGCTGAACCAAGATCAGATTTATTTTTCTTCTGTCCATTTTTGTCAACTCGGGGGTGCTATTGGAAGTACGGATTAACAGCCTGTCTACTCACTCCCCAATGGGGTTATCTCATTCACAATATTTGGCTATTTTTTTCATGCTAGATGACTTCCGTAGGACAGGACACTTCTGAAGTGACCTGTGATGTGGAACATCATAATTAGGAAAATTTGGCAATTTATTACTTTTAAAGCTGTTGAACGCAGGGCTGTAGTGGGAGAGAGACTGCCTTCAGACATGCCTCCATTTTTTTTCTACTATATGACCCCCAAAATTTTCCCTACACTCACGATGGGGTAATATATTCAGCTGGGTCTTCCCAAGTATTTGAATGAAATGTCATTGTAGGTTGCGAATCAACAACGTAACTAACCCTCTGTGAAGGTCATCGGGGTTTTACGACTAGGCTTTTGAAGTATTCCATAGGAATAACATTACCTTCCACCCGTTTCTCTTTCTGAAAAATCGACCAATGGATTGTAGAAGAAAGGTTGCACCAATTGTTTAAATTGGAGATTTTGTTTTGTTGGCGGAATGATGTCAGCTTTTTCGGATATAACAAATTATCCCTAATACAACCCAATTTATCTCTCGACACATTGGCTGGCTTAAATTCGGACATTTTGAAGATCCAGATGTGAGTGTGAAATCCGGATGTATGGTAACCCTAACTATACTGATATTATACCTGTATTAAATGCAAATTTTAAACTCGTCAAGTGAATGACTAAAATTTAAGCTATATCTTAATCCCGATAATTTAATTTTGATTATATTAGGATAATTAATAAGATAACTAATTAAGATAATTAATAATTTCTTTTTATCTGTATGAGCTGATTAAATGTTTACAATCTATTTAATTATTAATTTTCTCGTGTATTATATCATCTCCGTGAATAAGGTTATATATGTTTTTATTTTTGAGTAAAATAATTTAAATTTAGTTAGGCCATTATTGTTCATGGTAACTTCTAGTAAGTAGAAGTGTCGTATGAAAATGGGGGGAAAAAAGGAAATTTAAGGTTTTGAAATCGGAAAATATTTTGGTTCAAATGTTACATTTTCTGGAGAATGACCGTTAAGCTATAAACCTTAAAATAAGATTAAATTGGCTCAAGACTTTGTGTAATTTATCTTTCTCTTTCCAATTTATTGAAATTTTGTCTATTTTATACAAATTAAATGTGAAGTATATGCCTCATTTAAAAATAAACATTTGTTTATTTTTAAATTCTTAAAGCAGAAAACATATACCATTTATATGCAGCTTTTAAGTATTTTTCATGTACCTGATAAATATGTAAACTTCATGAAATAGATGAATGAAACATTAGAAAAAAAGACAATTTTTTTTTTTCTGTAAAATTATATTTTCATTTAATTTTGCTGGTTACCTATAAATCTGGGAAGTTAACAAAAAGATTTTTTTGTGGATAATTTATTTTTATTCATATCCGATTTTGTCGTATCCTATGTTATCATTTTATGTCATAAATATGTAAGCTTCAAACATCAAAAGCTGTTTAAGGTTAAGAAATTCAGCAAGATTTATTTCCTATATTACGGAGCCCCCACTACCATATTAATACAAAAAAGAACAAAAGACTTGGAGAAAAATTAATAAAAAATTGGTAGTTGTCTGTATTAAAAATAAATGCTAAGTTATTATAACGGGTATCAACATGTAAAATTATATTTTGAAATATTTGGACTACTTGCAAATAGTTTGGAACCCTTTGATAGTTAACTTTTTTAAAGGCTTTTGTTTGCTTAGTACAGAAGCGACAGCAGAAATTTTCCGATGGGGGGGGGGTCAAAATTTCTCTAATTGAGGTAATTTCCAAATAACACACAATAATTAATTTTATATTTAATCAAAGGGAATTAAACATAGATTAGAAATTCATTTATTCATTCATTATAATGATTTGGTATAATTAGTTATTTGTATAATGTAGGTGCACTAAGAATTGTCTAACAGAACGACAAGAGTAATAGAAAATGAAAAATTATGAATATAAATCTTGAAGCAAATGAAGTTAATTATCAAACCTTCTGTTATGAAATAAATGGAGAGAGATCTTTAAGACATAATGTTTATTAGCACACTGACAAAACAACACTGATTACACACAAAAAGTTCTTAAACAGAAAGTGTTACAGCAGTGCCATCTAGTGGCGATCTCATATTAATACATTGATATTTAACCTCCCCCCCCCCCAATGCATCATAATTTAATCTTAAACTTCTAAATTATATGATCTTTTAATTGGCCTTCTTAAAGCACCATTAGCAACCTGGATTTTACAAGATCTAATTTTACCGTCTCTTCCAGGATATAAAGTTTTAATTCTACCCAATTTCCAATGACATCTTTTAACATTATCCTCTCTAATTAGTACAACATTACTGATCTTAAATTGGCCAGAGAGAATTCTTAGGTATTTTAGAAAACATAGCAGATCTTAATTCCACAACATACTCTTTATAGAACCTTTTCCAGAAATGGTCTAACAATAGTAATCTATGTTTCCATCTCTTAATCAAATCATATTTTGAAGATTTAGGTACAGCAGTTGATGAAGATAAAACAGTTAACTTAGAGCCAGTTAAGAAATGAGATGGTGATAGAGGATCTGGTTCATTTACATTGCTATATAAATAAGTAATAATAATTGCTATATGAATAATTTTGCATGAATTAATGACTGCCTAAATTTCAACTAATACAGTATACAATTTTTCAGAAGTCAATGAAGATTTACCTAAAATATGTTTTAAACAAGTTTTAACAGATCTTACTAACCTTTCCCAAAATCCTCCCCACCAGGGAACACCCTCAATAATGAATTTCCAAGTAATACCATTATTCGCAAAAAATCTACAAACATTTTCCATCTTTACACAATTTATACAATAATTTCAACTCTTTATCAGCTCTTTTAAATGTTTTTTCATTATCAGAATATATGATCTTACATACACCACGGCGTGAGGTAAATCTACGAAATGCCTGAATTAGTCAATACACTGGGTATAGTAATTCACATTACTGGTGTAATTTGTAGTTTAAGTGCCACTCTGCACTTAAACTAGACATTAATTCTAAATGCATTCCTCGAGTAACAGCACAAGTAAACAAAGCAATATACACTTCAGAGCCATGTCTTAAAATTAATGGTCCTGCGAAGTCAATTCCACTTACTCAAAGGGTTGCAACTTTTCAATACGATCAGGAGAAAGGGGAGCTGAAATTTCTTGACCTGGATAAGAATTAATTTTTTTTTACAAAATCTATAACCATACAATACTGATTTTAAGAAACGTCTAGCTCTTAAAGTCCAGAATTAGGCTCTTGATTGAATTAAAGTTTCATTAACACCACTATGATAAGAATAATACATAGTCAAATTAATGCTCTGTCATTTTCGGCAAAAAAATGTTTTTGATGGGATTTTAAGGTCCTTTAACTTACTTGTAGATAAATCTCAAACATGAAATTTTTACAGCAGTATAATACACTATAGAGGGATAATCTGTAAAAATTTCAGATTTTTAAACTTTGTCCCAACAAAAATACAAGGTGTCAAAATTTGGATTTTTTTGGAATTTTCCAATTTTGAAATCCCGTACTCTTAAAAGAAGCAAATCTCGAGGTTGAAATTTTTTGTAAATACAGTATATTAAGGTAGCTACGCATCCCCTGGAAAGTAGTATGGAGAATAGATTCCTTTTGAGAATGTTATGCCTTCGAAAATTAAAAATTTGTCATTTTTAAAGTCGAACTTTTAGGTTGATTTTTGCTATTTGGGATTATAACTTTCCTTAAATGTGTACTGGAGATAATACAGGCTGTATCTTCCTGTACAAACTGGTGTTTATTTCATCAACCTCGGGTTCACCAGTTCCAAGTAATGTAAGTTAACGCAAACACCCTCAAATGCAAAAATCTGCACATTTTTTGAAACAAAAATGGCTACCCTCAGAATTCAGAAAAAGATAAAAATTTAAAATTAGTCTTTTTGGACTCTTTAAACATGTAGGAATCAACAAACAGAAAATCATTTGATTATAAAATGGCCAAGCAACCAGCTCTAGATCACTGGACATGGAATGGCCCTTAGTCTATATATTTAAAATAATTTGCACAACCAAAAGACCAGTCCCCCACCCCCAACCACTGGACCGATTTCGCTAATTTTTATTTCATATGGAAACTTATGTGTCATCAATGTTTGCCTGCCCTCACCATCTTGTATTTTTCAGAGGAAAAAAAAAATACTTCTCCACTGTACATTCTGTATGGGGGGAAGCCATGAAACAATCCCCCAGCCCCAACCACTGAACTGATTTTGACAATTTTTATTTCATATGAAAGCTTATGACATCTCGATATGTCATCAATGGTCACCTACCGATAGAATAATAACAGCTTTCAGAACAACCAAAACAGTTTTCAGAAATAGAATAAAAGCAACTGTAAATGAATGATTCAGATTTTCATCAGCAAAAGTTTTGATATTTAGAATAGCTGGAAAATTAAGTCTGTGACCTGAAAGTATTTCAGAGGGAAAGAATTTGATTTCTTTATTGTATACAATTTGGAATAAAAACTCTGTGTTATGGTAATCAGTTTTTTCCCAGTGTTTTAAAAGAAATTCAAAAAATTGTTCAAAATAGTTTTTTAAGATTTATTTGAATTAAAAAAGTTCCTGTTCAAAGTTCTTTTTTAATTTTTCACTACCCCTGTAAAATCAAATTAAAAAATGTACTAGTAATAAAAAAAGATTTATTTATTTTTGTCTGGGAAAAATCTGATATCATAAACTGCTGGGCATTTAAAGGTGTTGGAAGAGGTTGAATGGGGAAAAAAAGAGAATTAATTGAATTAAAAAACATAAATTTTATTGTATATATTAATCTGGATACCTTTTCCTTTTTATTTTTCAGGCACAAAAGAACTCTTCATAGTAAGAAATATGGCGCTGATCTGGTACGCTTTACACACAATGAGGACTCTGCAGTTCATAGCTCTACCAAAATTGATGGTATTTGTTGTTGAACTTCATTATAGTAAATCTTTAAATTCTCATAATTTTTTTAAATAATTAACCATCAGTTAATATATTTCTAAATTATTATAATGCAAAATAATTTTGTGATTTGTTTCCATGTTGTAAAATTTTCTTTAAAATGGTAGGTTATTATAAGTTCAAGCGAGCAGGGAACTCTTACTATGAAACTATAATAATGAAAATTCTGAATAGTTCTATTGCATTGCTAAATATTTAAAATTATTTAAATTCTTTGGTCATTTTAGTTTTTATGTTATTATATTCAGATAAGAAATATTTTTACTATTATATTTTAATATAGTTAAAAAGTTAAAATGGTTCTTTCTAAATTGTATATATTCAGTTGTATTTAGAGTGGCTCTCAAAATTGAGTATATATACCATTATCTTCTATTTTGAAAAGTTTGCAAGAATACCATTAAAGCTTGTTCCGGGCTTTATATTTACAGGCATAATTATGTCAAAGTTGCAAATTTCCATATCACAAAATTGAGTTATTTTGTATAATTTGTTAAGAAAACATCAATTAATATTGTTAGATATTCTTTTGAATAACTTCAAAATGTGTGACATGTAGTTTGCTAGAGATTGTGGTTTTTCCAATGGATATTTATGTCCATTCCTTTTTACTTTCTTGTAACAAAGAGAAAATATTGTAATCGTCAAGAAATTCGAATTCGAGATTTTGATGAATCTCCACATTTTAGACCTCCCTGAATCGAAAAGCACAAATTTGAAATTATATCTATCTGTGAACACGATATCTCGAAAACAAATTGAGCTGGACAAATGAAATTTGGTGTGTGATCTTTACACATAATTTGTAAATTTCTGTCAAATTTTAGACAAAATCCATCCATGGAAAGTCTGTCTGTCCGTGTTTATGTAAAGATGATAATTTAAAAACTTAAATAGCTAGAAGGATAAAATTTGGTATATGCAGTTTTATCAGGAATGTAGGTTTGTATAAAATTTTGGAACAAATCCGTCAAAAGGGTTGACAGTCTGTCAGTCTGCATATTTGCATGCATGTGAACCCAATAACACAGTAACTTAGATAAATAAAAATTTCTATGAGGTCTTCTAACCTTAATTATAGATTTGTGTCCAATTTTGGTTATAAGTGGTTGAAAAAAAAAAAAGCTTTTAAATTGCATATTCAGTTTTTTCATCATGCCATGACGCAAGGCTGTATTGTGTAATGGGGTCGCTTGGCGCCTCTTTCTCTCATTTTTACTGTTGACCCTTTTGTGTTGTTGCAGTCTCTGAAGACAATACTATTCGTGGCACTCTGCAATTTTTCAGTGGGCTGGTCGAAGAAGACACCTTTCTTAGGAAGTATACAAGACAGTCTAGGGGAGATCAGTCCTACTGGTTATAAACTTTTTTAAAACTATTCTTTGTTCTTGATATTGTGTTTTTTAATCAAATTTTCTAATTGAGACAGCAGCTTGTCAATGACATTGAGATGTAGAGTTTGTCAGGATTTGGTTTTATTTCATTCACTTTGTTTTATTTCAACTACAATAATGGAAATGCTCTATTGTCAGTCATATTTATATATCTAGAAGATTTGCAAGATGTGGAAGAAAGACAAATGCTAAAATTGTCTACAAAATTTTGTCAGTCTTAATATTTATTTTTGTTTGCATAGGCATAATACAATACTCATTAAAACAGTTACTCAAATAATGATTTTATTATGTTTCAAAATGCCACTTCTATGACATAAACCTAATTTTAAAAATAAATAAAAACTGTGGTGTTACATGGTTTTTAGATATATATGAAAATGTAATAAATTAAATAAAAATTTATAAAGATAATATTGAAGGAGAATGTTTGGAAAAAGGATATACTTTTGTACTTTTATTTACAACAAATTTAACGTCTTTATTGCTCTTTACAGATACTATCCGGTACTTATCTCTCCATGATAATAAATATATAAGATACTTTACTGGTCATACAAAGAAGTAAGTTAAATTACATTTGGCTGTCTTGAAATTACTTTTGTTCCTGTCTCTAATTTTCCCTTCAGTAAATTCTGTTGCATCCAAAAAGGAAAGAAATAGAAATGTTACATTCTTGATTGTTGCATAATAAATGAAGATTGAAAGATTTTTGTTGATCAAATTAAGTAAAATTGAAAAAAAAAATGTTTTTAAAAATCAGGCTTTTATTTGTATATTAAAATCTAGAAAATAATTTTTCTATCAGAAATCTGGAGGTCAAGGCAAAAATTGTTGAAACATGAGGCGATAATATAAATACTCTATGTAGATTTGAATTTTGATCACGTTCTTAATATATTTTAATTTTTAATGAATGTTTAAGTACGTTCTTATCATATATATTGTGGTTCCTTGTTATTGTTTTCAATAGGGATGTAATGAATATTCAGCCTGGCCAAATACAAAACAGATATTTGACTAAATAAATTCAGGATAATAATTTTTTTAAATGTAATTGGAGAATTACATTTCAGTACATTTATTAGGGAAAAATAATCTCCTATATTTACCCAATTTGAAGTTGCATCGTACATATGTGTATTTAATAATGTGACAGATAATTTATCATTGTAAAGCTTGAAATTATGATACAAGAACAATAATTTTTTTTGCCATTTTCCGGAAGAAGTCTGTTCTGTTTGGTTTCATACTTATATATACAACTTCAGAAAATAAACAGTAACTGTGCTCCCAGAAGCTGAAAAATATTTTTTTGCTGAATTTGAAAGTCTTGGAAATTTTTATGCATTCTTTTCCACCAATTAAATGGACAGATAATTCATCCTAGCTATTAGAAGTTATGTATCAAAATAGGAATTTATCTTGAATAATTGTAATATACCCACTGAATTTTCTTCGTGTTTGCCATTGTCATGTTCTGCAATGATGCTTTTTTTATTTCTGTGAAGTAATCCTAAGTTGAAGAGGGTTTCTCTTTTTTTATTAATGGAATAAGGTATTTAAAATACTAGGGGGCTCTGCCTCCTGCTCACTGCCGTTTGTCAACCCCCAGGAGGATTGCGTAACAATTCTCTGAGGTTTGCTATGCAAATCGTGCTTGCTTCGCTCACTATAATGTGGACGCTTTGCATCCTAACAGAGTCATTGTAAAAAAAAAACCATGATAGTTGAGCTTCTTCTGATGCTTTTACTTAAGGATAGCGTTATTTGCAGGTAAGGTGCAAACAGATAAAGCATTTTTTACAGGTACGAACCAACATATGAAATTTTATTCGCAGATATTGTGCATTCGAATAAAACATTATTTGTAGGCACTGTGCAAGCAAATAAAACGTTATTTGCAGGTACTGTGCATTTGAATAAAACATTATTTGTATGTACTGCACATCTCTTCTAAGCATTATTTAAGTTAACCTGGATAGAAGTGCAAAAAATATACCATTCCAACAAGTATAGCTACCCCTCATCGTAAACCCAGGCAATTTTCCTCCTTTGCCGGGAGTCTTTCTTTGAGGGAAGTAAACCTCCGAAGGCTCTTGACACAGAAGACGTGTTCATATCATAAAACTATTTGCTGAACGTTTACACAAGGAGAGAGAAAAACTAAACAGATAATTAAACAATGAGTACTGTGCAATGAGCATTTATGTTTTAGAATATATTACGCATCTTTTAAATGCACTATTCAAATTATTCAGATGGTTTTCATTTTTAAATTTGCCGTGATTGTAAATGTGTTAAAAATTCTAAAATTCATTATCAAATCAACGTATTTTTAATTATTAAATTCTTGTAGTATTCTCATCTCCTTATAAAACAACTAGGCACACTGATACAAAAACAGGGAGAAAAAAAAAAGAAAGCAAAAAGTGACTTCTGAATTGGGGGGGGGGGCCATAAGTTTTTACCATTAATCAATTTTTCCCATTTTCACCATCACTGTTAATTCCAGCTGAGAAATAAGTTTTCATAGTTGCAGAAAATGCGAATTCTGAGAATACAGCACATGTCTAAAGTGACTTTAAGTCCCGTATTAATTAGGTCCTGATTTTTGTTTGTCTGCCTTGCAAATGTCTCTTGTTCGAAAATATTGACTAAGAAGAAATTCTTAGTGATTGATTCATATGAACAAGACTCAATAAAAACTTAAATTGATTTCATTTTTGGAAGAATAATTTGAAAATTCTTTTATTCCAAATTCCAATTCACATGAAAAATGGCCACTCCACTTATACAAATACAGATGAATATATCTCAAAAAATCAATGTGAAAATTTACTGTTTTTATTCTCCTTCCATCCTGATTTCCTTTTTACAAATTGTTTTTAATATTTATACTGGCAGAACCACGCGCCTTATATACACAATACTCTCCCCTCCCTTCCATTATTGAAAATATCTCTGGTTGAAGTTCAAAAAATATACTCTGTTGTCTAAATAATCTTTCTAAAATGAGGGAAACTGTTTCAACCAACTTATATTTTTACTTTTACCACAATGATTAACACCATAAGTAATAGAAAGAATTAATATACAAAACCAGCTGAAGCTAGGATGTAACTTCAAAATGTTCATTTGGAGATGTTACCTTTGGATCGCTTTCACGAAATATTACATGAAAAAATTGTGATACTATTTTTCAAAAATTAAATATTGCTTTATATGCGTGTGCAGAAGGTTGGAACTGGTTCAGTTTGGCTTAGAAAGTAACTTTTATTTTTTTTTTTTTTGATAGTGAGGACTATATCTTCAGAATCGTAGTTTCATATTTTTTTTATTTTAATAATCAATATCTGCCATAACTTCAGAGATGTGTGGAAATACAATTATATATTTTTGTTACATAAGTATTCCTCCTATGCTGCGGTAAGAAAATCCAACTTTTAAAGTTTCATTTATTTAAGTGTGTAACCAATTATTAAGCATTTTAGGAATTTGATTGCAGAAAAATATATATATATTTTTTTAATAGAATGCTCATGAAACTTTTAAATAAGTTATTTCTCCTAACTCAAAATTCTGAACTAGGAAGGCTAACTAATATTATTAACTTCAATTTACTATTATTTTGGAAGCATAATTAATGTTATCGAAACATCCATTATACAAATTTTCAGTCACACACTTGGAATTTACTCCTTCATAAGCTTAGTTTGGTAAAAAAAGGCAATCATCAAAGTACATGCATTTGTTTTCACTAAGTTTCTAGAACCAGCTAAAAGAAAAATCTTTCAAACAGTTTTCTGACAGAACAGGAAGTTAACACTTTTGCCTGAGCCTTCTTTTAATAGCCAAAGGCAAATCAGGACCCTCTTTCAGTGGCGGCGATTGGGTGGGAGAAATGAGGGGGCAAAAAATTTAAAGGCATCTAAAAGACCTGGGAGTATAGGAGGTACACAACAAAATTTAAAAATTTAGATAAAAAATTAACTAGTTTTCCCGAACACTATTGCTTTTTTGTAATTCCTAGTTTTAGGCAGATAAAATGAAATATAAAAAAAAAAATTCATAAAAAGTGTGCAACTCCCCCCTCCCCACACTCGCCTCCACTGTAATGTAAGAATAAGAGAGGTTGCGGTTTTTTATGGGAATAAGGAACTCTTCTGTTATTCTGAAGTGCCAGAAAGTACCATTTATTTGCTTTTTTGGCAAAAGGTTGTAAATTTGATGGAAACGATGACATCACAACCTAGTAAACATCAGCACCATCTCTTAGGAAAGGCATTTTTAAAATTCTACGAGGCAAGCCTTAATTGACTTTTTCATGCAAAGTATGAAATGTTTTAATTTTTCTTGCATTGCCTCGTCATTCAAATTAGAAGTATTTTTGAATAAATTGATCATATAATATTGACCCCCCCCCTTTTCTTTTGAAGAGGTTAGTCACACAAATCCTTTACTTTTGTGTTTTCTTCTATCTTGCCTTATTTTTTTAAAATTTATTTTGTGTTTTACTATTAATGATTGTGTAATATGTAAAAGAATAAGACTTGGTATCTCCTTTTTTAGGCCGTCTTTGTATACTTTTTAAATACTTATGCTCTAGAAAGAATTCACATTGCAGTATTTCAGTGTCTAATGCAATTTTTTTTAATCGAATACCATATAAAAAAAAACAATAGAGGGTCATTCCATGTCAAGTGATCCAGAGCTGGTTGCTTGACCATTTTATAATTAAATGATTTTTTGTATGTTGATTCCTACATAATTAGAGAGTCCAAAAAGACTAATTTTAATTTTTTATCTTTTTCTGAATTCCGATGGCAGCCATTTTTGTTTTTCAAAACATGCTGATTTTTGCGTTTGTAGGGGTTTGCGTTAACTTATATTACTCGGAACTGGTGAACCTGAGGTTGATGAAACAAAAACCAGTTTATTCAGGAAGATACGGCCTTTATTATCTCCAATACACATTTAAGGAAAATTGTATCCCAAATAGCAAAAATCAGCTTAAAAGTTTGACTTTAAAAATGACAAATTTTCAATTTTTGAAGGCATATAATTCCCAAAAGGAATCTATTCTCCATATTACTTTTTTGGGGATGTGTAGCTACCTTAATGTACTGTATGTACAAAAAAATTCAACCCTGAGATTTGCTTCTTTTAAGAGCTACGGGCTTTCAAAATCCGAAAATTTCAAAAAATTCCAAATTTTGACACCTTATATCTTTGTTGGGGCAAAGTTTAAAAATCTGAAATTTTTACAGATAAACCCTCTATAGTGTATTATATTGCTGTAAAAATTTCATGTTTGATATTTATCTACAAGTCAAGTTAGAGGACTTTAAAAATCCCATAAAAAACGTATTTTTTGCTAAAAATGACGGAGCATGAATTTGACTAAGTACTATTTTTATCATTAATAAATTATAATATGATATAACTACTATTACCTATTACATATAAACTTACCTTTTTTACATGAAGTAGCTTGTGCACACTTTAAATGCATAATGAAGTTGAAAAATTTGAATATGTTTCATGGTCACGTTAGGTTTCACAGTATAATTGAGGCTTCTCTATTCACTTATTTTATAACACAGTTTTTACTGTGGTTACCATTGTTAAAACACTTTAAAAATTCAAATAAAAGTATCAATATATTATTTATAACTAACAGAGCACAAAAGTATTGATATACTATACACGTGAGTCAGGTTTATCGTTCTACCTTGATTTGTGTTCATTAAGAAGTTTTGATATTTCTTCACTTAGTTTTGGGGAAATGTTATGTGTCCTTCCAGTAGTTGTTGTAGTTCTAAGGCACTTAGTTCCCTTAAAACATTGTTCATAGGCACCCAAGTCGGGTCTTCCTCCTTTTTCTTAAAAGCTGTCCTTGGACCGGCAGGGATGAGAAAATGTTACAAGCACATCTTTGTTTATATCACTAATGTCATTCACCTCTGCCAGCCACCATTGACCATCACATACACAAGCAATAGAATTGCTTGTGTGAAGTAATGAAGCATTTCAGGTTACTCTCTGACACAGGAACAAAAGAATGGAAACTCCTTGTACCAGTAATTGCCACAGAGATTTCGAATCAGTCAAGAAGTTTATTGTTATGATGTTGAATGATTTCTTTATCTTTTATGTAAGTGAAGGCGATTCCTTCTAAATGTTCGTGACTTTCAAAATTCAAACATTTCTGCTGGTGTCAATATTTGGTTAGTGTACAGTCGCTGGAGACTTGCTTTGGTTTGTTGAAGTCTATCTATCACAAAAGTTTGTGAACAGGTCTGAATATCCATGCATTTTTTTGAATACGTATATTAGGCCTACAGCATTTTAAGAGATTATCTTATAAATAGAAATATGACATAATATAATGTTATAACTTAACAGAATAAATTCGAGGAAAAATTAATGCAACAAATGGTGCATTACTTGAAAATATAAATGCCATAAGAATTAATTTGAATTGTTATTTTAATTACAAATATTACTTGAGGTCATATTATAATTTATTGATGATAAAAATAATATTTAGTCAAATTAATGCTTCGTCATTTTCGGTAAAAAGTACGTTTTTTATGGGATTTTTAAAGTCCTCCAACTTGACTTGTAGATAAATATCAAACATGAAATTTTTACAGCAGTATAATACACCATAGAGGGTTTATCTGTAAAAATTTCAGATTTTTAAACTTTGCCCCAACAAAGATATAAGGCGTCAAAATTTGGATTTTTTTGAAATTTTCGGATTTTGAAAACCCGTAGCTCTTAAAAGAAGCAAATCTCAGGGTTGAAATTTTTTGTAAATATAGTACATTAAGGTAGCTACACATCCCCACAAAATTAATATGGAGAATAGATTCTTTTTGGGAATTATATGCCTTCAAAAATTGAAAATTTGTCATTTTTAAAGTCAAACTTTTAACCTGATTTTTGCTATTTGGGATAAAAGTTTCCTTAAATGTGTACTGGAGATAATAAAGGCTGTATCTTCCTGAATAAACTGGTTTTTGTTTCATCAACCTCGGGTTCACCAGTTCCGAGTAATAAAAGTTAACGCAAACCCCTACAAATGCAAAAATCAGCATGTTTTGTAAAACAAAAATGGCTGCCATCGGAATTCAGAAAAAGATAAAAAATTAGAATTAGTCTTTTTGGACTCTCTAATTATGTAGGGATCAACATACAAAAAATCATTTGATTATAAAATGGTCAAGCAACCAATTATTTTTTTTCTGGATCACTTGACATGGAATGACCCTAGATTGTATTTGAAGTTTTAATTATGAATGGTCTAATGCAGGGGTGGGGAACCTACTGCCTTAAGGTTACATATGGCCTTTTTGAGTTTCTTGTGTGGCCTTGCTAGTTATTTACAATTTGCATTGAAATAATATACTTGTCGGTGTTATAATAATAATTACAGAACAATTACCTTTAAGATTCTGCATTGATTTGAAATGTATATTATTTGATGTTTCTTTTTGATTTTGTTCATATTATAATAATGAATTTTCCCTATTTAGAATTGTATTTAAAAGCTTTCATCTATTTATAGGTGTCTTCTCAATTCTCCCTCTTTTGACTTTTTTTCCCTTCCATTTTTCTTTTTCTCTAATAAAATAACTGCTTTGTTTGGCAGTGTTCACAGAATATTTATTGCTTCTCTGTTTGTCAAATATTATTGTATTATTTGTTCTAAATATTCTTTCATCATTTCCTTAGGGTTACATCACTTTCAGCTTTAGGAGATTCTCTTCTTTCAAGTTCGTTAGACAAATCTGTGAGGCTATGGGATGTTAGATCACCTAATTGTCAGGTACTTGTCATTTTTTAGAATTTAATGCTAATTATTGATTTTATAATTAATTATTACTGGAATTTTTAACTAGATTTAACAAAATAAATATTCATTGCAGACAGTCAAATAAATTTGTACATCAGAAATTAATCAAAACTTATGAAGCATAGATTCCTTCTGAACTTCTTTAATTCCAGTCTCAGTTTTTGTGATTTAAAGCTAAGTATGTGACAAAAATGTCTTTTTAGATTTTAAGGCTTTTGAAATTTTAGCTTTATATAACTATTTTATTATCTGTTTTTGTCGATTTTGAGTTTGGTCTGCTTTTTAATTTTTTTATGGAGACATTACAAATTTTTCTAAAAAATAAATGTCATCCCTATAATACTTTATCTTTTACTTATATACATCAGTGCTTATGAATAAAATCTAAGATTTGTGTGGCTTTTTAAAAGCAATTTAGTTGAAAAATTTATACCTAAATATAGGTATTTACTTAACTAGGATTTTGAAATTGATAGGAAAGAAATACTTTGTAAGAGCTGTAGAATAAGGATATATTGCTGTAATTTAAATACATTGTATTAATTGAATTGGATTAACCCTCTGAAAGCCACAGTGCTTTGAAATCTACTTCTTTTAAAACCCAGAACGGCCGAGGACAGAAATGAAAGTAGGTAAACATTTCCCTCCCCCTTCTGGTAAGCAAGAGGCGATTTGCATCATGGGGGGGGTTCTTTTACTGTCTCCTTGATTGTATCCAAACCCTTGCTGATTGTATAGGAATCATTTACAAATTGTGATAAAACTATATATTTTCAGTAAAATATTTTCTAAAAGCTTTATTTTTTACTGCTGTATATGATTATAAAAGTAAAAGACAAATTTGATGCGAAAATATATTAGATTTTAATGAGCATGAAGGTACCATTTTAAAATCATTGCTGTGTCAGAAAAATTTGATCATTTAAGAGTTGTAATTTTTTTATTTCAAGAATGTACTCATCTAGATAACTCACTGTAAGCAAGTAATATATTATATTTATTAAAACCTAAAATAATTTTGATTTATTTAATTATAAAGAAATTTATTTCCAGAGCAATTGCTCAGATTTATTTATTAGTATCTAAAAGAGAAAAAAGTTCAAAAGTTGGAAACTATCATTAAGATAAACGTATAAAAAGCAAAATTATTTCCAGAGTAAATACATCAAAATTTGCTAAAAATTACAGAATTTAAAATTACAAAGCAGAACAAAAGAGGTGACACCGGACAGAGAATATTTACTTGGGCATGATATTTTCTTTTTAGGTGAAACTTACTATTTATAAATAATGTTGGTATACTGCTAAAAGTAACAAAATCAAAATCTGTCCTTTTCCTTCCAAATACCTTTTGATGGCACACAATTGTTATTTAACACAAAATGTAAATGCTATGAAGAAAAAAAAATGTTGAATTTTAATGAATGTAACAATTAAACTGTGGGTATTCTAATCAACGGGAACTTTTAATTGCATTATTGTTTAAAAAATTAATTTTCTGACTTAAGCAGCACTCTGAATACATAATATCTGCCAATATTCAAATGATCTGTAAGATTTTTTTGAAGTATGAATATTAATTCATTCCATTTATAATTAAGACAGTTTAAAGTATTGTTAGGAAAAATATTTAGCTTTGAAAAATACTTTATATTGTTACAAATGCAATTTACTAAAAAATCAATGGATTTTATATTTTATCAATAAGACTTTTTAAAGTACAAATATTTAAGTCATTGTATTCATAATTAAGATTTTAAAATACTGTTTGGAAAAAGAAATACTACAAATGCAATTTTTATTTTTTTAAAAAAATCAGCACATTTTGTTTACATATTTTCTGATATTGGTTTTATATTAATATACATTAAAAAAATTTCCACTGTGAATTCATTAAAACTAAATAGAATTTATCAATATCAGCAAACGATATTTTATTAATTTATTCTTGATATAAAACTTTCCAATATTCAGGCATTTGAGGAGTTAGCAAACAGAAAGAGTGATGTAAATTAAACATCTGCCCTCGAACACTTACTGGAAACATCAATAAAGAATGAAAGTGGGAGGGAAAACAACCATTGTTAAAAAGATAAGATTGCTCCCCACTGTTTCCCTACCCTTTTGAAAAGGGGAAGGAAACAAGTTGGTCGCTCGGCCTTTTGTCTGGCAGTTTGCATGACAGGCCGGTAAAGCCATTGTGGCAGTCAGAGGGTTAATTAATTAGTTTATACTTTGTTACTTTTAAATTATTGGTAATTTTTTCCTTGAAGCTATTTTTTAATTACAAATTAAATTATTTTAACAGCTGATTTGCATTTCAGTATGTTTTGTATTTATAAATTTGGCAGAAGCCATTTGACATTTAAAATCAGTATTGATTTTTTTCCCCCCTTCCTTTCTACTTTTTCAGATTCTAATTTCTTATGATTTTTAAACTTAAAGAAACAATAAAGGAGGGAAAAAAATAGTTTTTAATCAGGAACTGAAAAAAACATTTAAATTTCACTTTTTGTTGTTAACAATCTAGCATAGTTCGGTCTGTTTGAAATATAACAAAGGATTTTACTGTTTGAATTACTGAGATTTAAAAAGAAACTCTATTGTTCTTTTTCTTTCTGTAATAAATTATAACATCCTTCGTTGTAGACATTTAGAAAACATCATTATTTTTTAGGTTTTGAATTCAAATACAATCTTTTTAAAAATAAAATATGAGTTGTCTAAATTGTCATGAATTTTGAGTTATATCATTTTATTTGGGATAAATGTTTTCTGTGTACATTGCTTGCAGATTGAAATTTCTTTGAATACAACATTAAATGCTTATTGAAACACGTTATGTACATCTTTAAAGCATGTTTAAACAAAGTTCGTTCAGTTTTTAATTATCTTATGTAAATTAATACAGGAGTAAAAATATTAATTCTATTAGTGTTCGCACGAAACTTGCAAAAATAATTGTCCCATATATATTTTGTAAAATTAAGAATACTTGTGAAATGAAATTGAATGGTTGGTTGTACAAATGCTTTCATTTTTAACTAAACATTGAGTCTCTGTTAGTAGCTCAATAAATTATCCCCCACCTTTTTTTTTTAATAAAATGAAGGATAATATGTAGCTTCAGCTGAAATCTAAGAATAGTTCTTGCTATCTTAAATTTAACCAAGCTGATTATATGGCATAAAGTTAAGGCAATAAAATTTGCACCAAAGTTAATTGTTGCACCTTTGAATTTTTAAGTTTCTGGTATTAATTTACTTTCTGCTTTTCCAAGGGTTTGATAGCTGAATGTGGAAGACCCATTGTTTGTTTTGATCCTGAAGGATCGTTATTTGCTGTTGCTGTAAATTCGGATGAAGTTAAATTGTATGACGTTCGAAGTTTTGATAAAGTAAGTTTTTTTGTTTTTTGCTTCCAATAAATAAATAATATTTTAGCATTTGATCCTCCTTTAACATGTACCTTTTTTTATATGTAGGGGCCCTTCAACATCTTTATGCCCTACAAAGAAAGGAACAGTGATTGGACTTGTATGAAATTCAGTCCTGATGGGAAAATGATTCTGATTTCAACTAATGGATCTGATGTTCATCTGATAGATGCTTATCATGGGAAAGCATTGTCAACTTTTGCTGTAAGTATCTACCCGGTTTTTTTTATTTTTAAACTTGATGTATATTTTGGTCATTGAACCATAATCATTTGATATAAGAGCACTAGTAATCTGCACCTCTAATGATATAGAAAGATGTAGGCCTGTCTGTTAGTGCTGTGTAGGACAGATTGTTGACCCTAGAGCTACCAAATTTTGCATAAATATACTTTAGAGGGCGACAATTTGCGATATAAATTTTTTAAATATAATTTCAATTAAATTTTTGATTAATTAAAAATTAAATGGTATTTTGTCATTTTTAAGAAATATTACACGGAAACGATTTTTACACTACCTTAAAACTAAGAAAATTATGCTTCCAAATGACAGTGATTTTGATAATCGAGCAATTGGTTTTCTAATTTGAACACATTTTTCTAAATAACTTTTAAATATAATTTATAATATTGGTTTATGTAATGAATTTCAAACCAATTTCTTTATTCAAACAATTCTGTTAATTTCATGTTTTATTCATTGTTAAAGTTGTAGAAAGTACTTGCTTTCTTTGCTTATAACCCCACAACCGAACCTCATTTTTTGCTTTTATTTTGCAGTATACATGTACAATAAATAATATACCTTTAAGTAATGCTTTTTTTTAAATCTTATTTGATGAAAGTGTTTAAGATTCTAATTTCTTAGGATTTTTAAACTTAAAGAAATAACAAAGGAGGGAAAAAATAGTTTTTAATCAGGAACTGAAGAACCAGTTAAATTCCACTTTTTGTGTTAACAATCTAGCATAGTCCTGTCTTTTTTAAAATGTAACAAAGGATTGTACTGTTTGACAGACGTGACACATTTCCGCGGAAACGCGGATTTCAGCTTTTTTGGCATCGGATTTTATCATTTTTAATTTTCTTTTATATAATAATCCTACAATATTTTTAATATCTCAAGTACTTTTTGTATAAAATTGCTTATTTTATTGTTCAATTAATCATACTTATTTGACTTCTCGGTGTGTATGTTTGGCACGATTCATTATTTATGAAGTTCAGCTTTTTTTGTTCCAAACCTGTGTCGTGCCTGGTTTGAATTACTGAGTTTTAAAATGGAACTCTATTGTTCTTTTCCTTTTTATAATAAATTGCATTGTTAAAATTGCATTTTTTTGTTTCTTGAGTTTATTTGGTTAAATTTTATTTAGATTTTCTAATATTTTTAAAACCATATTTGTATAAATTTTAATTTTCGTTAATGTTCAGATATGTCAGTTTCATTCTGTAACAAATTTTTAATAGTTATGCAGCCATTTTTAATCTTTCAATAATCGTGCAATTCAGGTGAACAAGCTGAACAGTTTGAAATAAAATGTAAATTATTAACATTGATATGTATTGTGATAGTATGCACATCACGCAGTCATTGATGTAAAATTAAGCTACTTTCTTTTTTTCATTCTCTTTATCTGTACTTTTGTTTTAGCCTGCTATAAATTATGCTGAAGTGATTTTCATATCAATACTGACTATATTTTTTAATTAATTTTTCTCCATCTTTCTCATGCTTGCACATAAACATTTTTTTAAATTTTATCGAATGCTAACTTGTTCTTTACTGCTGATTTCACTTTAAGGACCATGATTTTAAGTGCTATTTTACATCCCCAGATATAACAAACTTGGCTTAAGAATTGGCCCATAATTCATAAAAGTAGTTTTCATATTTTATACATCTTCCAGGGATGAGATTATTCCGTTTTTTGCCAAATTTCCGCTTTTTTGTTATTTTGGGGAAATTTCGCTTTTTTTTCTCTCTCAAAACTCCGGGGTTTTTTTTTTTCCCCCCCCCCCCCCCCCACGCTGCAAAAATTTTCTTATATTTTCCGAAAATTCCGCTTTTACACAAAAAAAAGAAACCTTTCTTTCTTCCGTCTTTAAAAGAAAATTCTGGGAAAATATGCTCGACCACGCGACTTAACTCCACCAGCTAGGAAACTAGCTGATTTATTTCTACTGACGAATCAACATTATATCAGCAAGTTCTACAAGGATGAACATTCCAACACATTCTGCGCCATTCAAAGTATTAATTACCACCTTTTTGCAGAATACAAAACCTCTGTGGCATATTTTGCAAAAAAAAAAAAAATGCATGAACATGTTGAAAAAAATTAGTTAAAAACTTAAGGTCATCTTGTAGGGCATACCAAGATGAAGAAATAATAATAAAAAAAATGGAACAAAAACAAATGAATAAACTACATCAAAAAAATAAAACTCCTGTCAAAAGAGGTAGCTTAAAAAGCTGTGTGCAAATGCAACAAAAAAGCAGAGAATAAGACATAAAAAAAAATCTTCTCAAAATAAAAAATAAAACCGTTGATTTACCTAGACATTCTAGAGATAATGTAGTCTCGACAACTATGCCAGTAATTAAACAAAGAGATACTAATGAAGACTGTGTAAAAACTTTAGCCTCTACTGAAAATAAACTTGCAGAGGATACAAACGCATCCTTTATTGAAGAAAAATCGGTCAAAGATAGGAGCCCTCCAAAACAAGGGGTGAAGTGTGTTAATGGAGATCTGTTACCAACAAAAGCCACACAAATAAAAAAACGAAAGAAAACCATTTCTTTAACAATTAAGGAAAAGTTTCAAATAACAATAATGCTAAATGAATTTGTCATTGTAACTGTACAATTTCTCGACCCTTCTCACTTTATAAGGTGCAAAATCATTGTACTGTTACTTTTGCAAAAAGGTATAAAAATAAAATAAATAAAACAGAACTCGGTATATGATACATTATTATAATTTATAAAGAGCTTACTTTACACAAAAGCATTAAGTGTGTAAAGAGCACTTTACACAATTGCACAAAGCAAAAGAAATTATTTGTCCTTATTTTTATTTATTTTTTGAGCTAACTTTTATCAAAAGGGTATTAAATGCAATTCTTCTCAGACTTCTGTTGGGTGAATGTTGCATCTCAGTGATGTTCTGGTGGTAAATATGTTTTAATGTCTAATTTTGTATTTTCTGATGCCCCTGATGATGTGTTAAACTTGTTTGTTAACTTTTAATGCGAATGATTTAATAATAATTTAATATTCTTTTTCTTATTTATACATACTGAATTATAAATAATTAAGTTATTAATTATTATAGTGCAATATTTTCATCATGTTGCATGTTCTGATGTTTTATTTCTTAAAATATCTTTCATGTATAAATTATGGTACAAATTTTTGGCTCGCGTATGATTTCAGTCTTTGTGCTTTTTTGCCAATTTCATCCCTGATCTTCTAATTTATGGATATTCATTTCATTTAATTAATGGTAATAGCAGTTAAGTAATGGTTGGTTGAAATTAGGAATTTATTTAGAAATTTTCTTGCGTGTTTAATAATTTTGTAATTAATTTTTAAATTTAACATATGTTTCTGGTTTTAGTATAGCTAATTTCTTTTTGGTTGGTTTGTTCTTAAATTTTTTAAATAAATGTAACTGTTTGGCTTCTACTTTGCATTATATTTTAGTTTACATTAGGAATTCATAATGTTAAAATAATTTTATATTTATCTCTCTAGGATTTATAATTTCAACCCTGAAGAAGTATTTGAAATTGTTCTTTATGATTTGTTAATATGAATTTGTGCAAATAATATATCAATTATTTAAATATTTTCTTCAGTTTATTCTGTATATATAGTGATATTTGTCAACATAATTTAAATGGATAATGGAGTGGAATATTATTTCTTCGTGTAAATTGAATAAATATTTTATGATTTGTTTTCGAAAGTTTTCTTTTTCTGTTTCCGGATTTCAGAAAATGTATTTAACCAGATCATCCTTTCTAAAACTAGATATATGAGAGAAATTCGAAAATCTGAGTATTTTATGTTCTATATATTTATGTCTAAATTCAGATAAGTAATTTTGTTTTGTTTTGACCAATGAGTGATTTTGAAAAAATTGTCTTTTTAAAAAAATTTTTTATTTATTCTTTTTACAGAGTCGTGTGAATAGCAAAGGTATACCTTTAGAAGCATCTTTTTCTCCAGATTCACAGTTTGTATTTTCTGGTAAGAAAATTCTATGTATTTCTGTGATATTATATGACAGACAACTTTTACTTATTCCTTTTTATTAAATAAATTGACTTTAATTTCTTATATTTATATTTAATTCTAAACCAGATAACATACCCAGCATTGCTCAGTATGAACATACTTTCATGTCTAATATCTTTATTGTAAAAATTAATCTGATATGAAATGTTAGCAGTACATGCATGGCATTGCCCATGGAATCAGGACTTCAACAACAACAACAAAAAAAAAAGCCCCACAATGACACGAAAAGTTTTGAAAACAAAATCAAATCAAAACTTACAAATTATTGATTTTCCTGCTTATTTTTTTTTCGCGATAATGACACTTTAACTGTAGAAAAACAGTACAGAGTACGTTAATCCAAAACAATATTAAAAAATTGCAACATGAAAATCATTATTATACAGCAAGCAAAATATGTGAGACAAATAAACACGTTAAGATAGTGCTGAAAATAATAATCGAAGTCATTCAGTTGAAGGTTATGATGTCACCTCCTCTCTGCACCATCAGCCAATGAAATTGCCAGCAACGTTCCAGAGGAAGTGTCTTGGTATTAAGCTTGCTAGAGAAAAATATCTTTCAACTCGCCAAAAAGAAATTAAAAAATTGGGAAAAGATGTTTTAAATCAGACAGAACCATCCCAGTTATAAGCTGAAAAAATTTAAAAACAAAAATAAAATTTCGATGGCAAAACTGACTATTTTTTAAAAAAAATTCTCAAAATTCAGTAAATTACATTTGAAGCTCAAAACAAATTTCCTTAGAAAGAAAATTGTTTTTTCTATCCGATGGTGTATTGATTGTTTTTCAACTGTCATTAGAAAAGATACTACAGCTGTAAACATGCCGAAAATGACCCAAAACAACACAAAACATTAAATAAATTTTCTAGCTTAAATTTTGAAATTTGGGCTTCAAGGTACATTGAGTCACCATTGCAACTATCTGTGTGCCAAATTTCATGGCTGTAAGTGCGATAGATTCGTCTGGACATCGTGAACGCTCACACACACGCAAACATTCTTTTGTAAGTAAAGATAAAAATATGCAAATGCAGGTCTGCAACTTGTTTTAGAATTAAAATCAGTGAGGAACTAACTTCTGCGCATGCATAGTTGTGAATAGCAAATTAGCTATGTACTTAATTGTCACGAAGCCTTCACTGAAATCTTCTTTTTGCTTCATAGTACTTGTGATCAAAATTTGAAGAAAATCTACTGATAAGTAAATTGCGTATTTTGCGATACAGAATGCTGAAGCTTTCTTTTTCTTGAAAAAAGAAAAGTATCCATTGGAGGGTCGAATATCGGACCTGTTAGCTTGATGTTGGGTAACTTATTTACCAAGCAAGATGGGCTTGTGGTTGGTAGGTGTTTCTACTTTTTATTCAACACAAATACAGATTCTCTATTGGGTTTGACTTTCTATAGCGTGCCGGCTATTTTTGCATTTCACTTTTATTTATCTAGATGCTTCATGGTATTTGTGAGAAAATTTTGAAGAAAACCTGTCCAATAGTTTTAATTTCTATGTTATGGAAACTATTTATATATTAAACTTTTATTTCATTACTGTTTAGTGCTCTACTTACATCAGCAGGAGTTTGAAATCTGCATTTGCAGAGGAGTTTTTAATCAATAAAAGCTAGCTATATAATTTAATTGTGATGAAAATTTTCATCATGCTACATAGTATTTGTGAGCAAAATTTGAAGAAAGTCTATTCAGCAATTTAAGTTTTTAATGCGTATTTAAAAGTTGGCATTTCAGTCTTATTTATATAGATTGTGCTACCAAAGTTTCTCTAATGCCGTGGTATTTAATGTTTTTGTGAAGTAGAGGCATCTACATTTCTTTTGCCAATGTGCATGTACTTTTTGTTATTAATATTTTCTTTCATTGATCTTATTTTATACTCTGCTTTCATTTGAATTCGTGATTCTTAAAATGTGGGGTTTGCTGATTAAAAAAGTTGAAAAACAAAAAGATAAGACAAGGACATGTAAAAAGGCCTAAGAATTTAGATGTTAAGTTGAAACAACACAAGTTTTTAAAAAGTAGGGAAGAAACATATGATTTTCTAATTTAGAAAAATTGTCATCCTTAAAAATGGGTAAAATGGAGTTTCAGATATCCGACATAAGCTCATATTGGTGATGTTAGATTAGTAAACATGCCAGATAATGAGGAAGGAATAAAAGGCAATTTTTATGTAAAATACTCTATATCGTCCTGTGTCCACCCAACCGGTTCAGTTGCTGTAATGGCATCAGGCACGGGAACACGGAGCGGCGTTCTGCACTATATATTAATATCATACATGATATACAGTATTTCAAGATAAAAGGAGAAGTAACCAACAAGTTTAAGCATTTGGCACATTGTGGCCAGTGCCATACAAACCTATAAACCTAGCCAACAAGTTCTTATTCTTTAGACCTGTTTCAACCGAAAAATAAACATTAAAGGAAGTGGATTTTTTTTTTTTTAAATTTTGCGATAGTAAAGGGCTTGTTTGCAGTCAGAGTCAGTGTTAGTCTGCTATATCAGGGTGGCGACAGAACCGGGAAATCAGGGATATCAGGGAAAAGTCAGGGAAATTCGTAAAAATATCTAAAAATCGGGGAAATTTAATAGTTATTTGTTGCTTGAGTTATTATGTATAAATGAGTATCTTATGTCTACCATTATTTATAATAGTAAATGGAATTTAAAAGAAACTTATAATTTATTTATAAAAGTATAAGTTATTGATCAGAGCAATTTCTTATGATTTGTTAAAGAATAAAGATTTGAAGTAGTGTTTTTGCAGTTTCTCTTGTTTAAATCTTTGCTAAAATGTATATTATTAGATATGTATAATTATACTATTTTTATATTTATGATGTAACATGTTATTCTGGTACCCATGCAAAGAGCACTAATTAGGTATTGAACTGTTTTAAAGCTTTGAGCAAAGGTCGTAGTAACCTTTACTGTTAACATAACTTAATTTGTGTTGCAAAGAGTAGTTTTAATGCTTCTTAGAATTCTTATGCAGTTTTAGAAGCAAAGTATTTTGTTAAAATTTCCAATATTTTTTACATATAAGAAATGTAATAAACTGTTTTGATAGTTTTTTGTAGGATGTTCATTCCATTTTTTTAAAATTAAATTTCATAAAAATATTTTTTCATATTAAATAACTGGTAAAAGTGTTTTTAATAATGCATATTGTACACATACAGTGATTCTGAGTAGGGAGAAAGCCAGGAAATTAATATAATTAGTAGCCGTAAATCAGGGAAATGTCGTAAGTTTAGTCAGGGAAAAGTCAGGGAATTTTTTTTTCCCAGTTTCTGTAGCCACCCTGTATATCACATCATCTCATGACAAGCATCATGTCTCCACATAGGCTTGCTCTTGCTGTTCAGTATATTTCAATGTCGTTCCAGTAGCATTTAGTCCATCCTTATGAATCATTTTAACATCACTGATCTCACTTGGCTGTTCTTCAAGCTCATCCCTGTCATTGTTTATGTCTTCTTCACTTCTGACTGTTAATCAGCACTCATTAAAAAATGCTCAGATGAAACTCTGAATTAAAACACAAAAACATGCATGAAAAATAACCAACTGTATTCATCACTGGAGTAACTCATTTGGCTTGAAGCAGCCTAGCTGTTGTGTATGATCTTGAGACTATACAGATAGCAAAACAAACAACCACTTAACAGTAGTGACAACTAGAGTAAATTTTCAATTTAAGATTTTTAATTAATTCACACCCAATGTCAGATAATGAGATTCTACTTTAAATACTTATTATTATCACAAAAAATACTTAAAATTAAACGTGTTCAAGCAGAATTTGAAGCTTTTTAGGATCAACAAGTGATATTCAGTAAAGTTAAACAAATAAAGTATCAGTTCATAGAACCTGATACGTTAATTGCTTGAAACCAAAATTTAATCGATTCCATATAAATCACCATAAAAAAGAGGTAAATGATTAATACTGATATGAAAAGAAATATCCATTTCTTTTGAGAGCTTTGTCCATTAAAGAAAAGTATATCGAGGAATTCCTAAAATGAATTTACTTCCATTTTTTTTTTTTTAAATAAAATTATGTGTTTGTAAGGTATCCTCTCTTGTGACAGTCTAATCAGTCAATCAACTCAAAGCAGAGTTTCTGCTCTCAATTTTTTTTCTGATAAATTGGAGACAAAACAGCTTTTAGCGAGCATACACCTCAAAGTTTCTTTTTGTACTCTACTCTCTTGTGGCTTGCTAATGTAATCTATGTATTTAGTACTGCTGGAATAATAATAAAATCAGATTAGTTAAAAATTGACATTTTTTTTCTCATAACTGACTTTCTAATGTATGAATAAAAATATGAACTCAAAATTTTACTAACTCTCCATATTTCAAACATACCTATATGAAAAGAAAAGTTTTGGAATTATGCCTGTCTCTCTGTGAGCATAACTCAAAAACACAATGAGCTATGAGGATGAACTTGGTATGTGATCTATACATCAAAATTGTAGATTGCTATCATATTTTTGATGAAGTCCCTTCATCCATCCATGTGCATTGAACACATTAACTCAAAACTGCAATGAACTTGAAGGATAAAATTCAGTATATAGTGTTATCATCAGAATGATGGGTGTTTTTCAAATTTTAGACCAGATCCATCAATGGATTGACTACTCTATCAGTTTATCTATTTGTTTATGTATAAAAACTTGGAAATGCTACAATTTAGATATATGAAAATTTGGTATGTGGTCTTGACATCAAAATTGTAAATCTGTATCGGATTTTGGACCAAATCAGCCAAAAGAAAAAGATCCTAATTTATACTCAGTTCTCTTCACTGTCTTATAAATCTGCACACAAAACAGTTCATATTATTTACTTGTATGAGATACATAAAGATATTTGTGTAAAATGTAAAACATTTATTTTTTTTTAAATTTCTTTAATAGAGATAACCATGCAAACATAAATTCATGTATTATGTAATTTTTTTTATTTTGAATTCATAGAGTAAGACTCCTTTGGGTTATTTAATGTTCAAATTACAAACGATTGCATTTAAAAATGTGTGGTATTTATTAATTTATTTTTCATCATTATAGGTTCAACTGATGGTGCTGTTCATGTATGGAATTCTGAATCTGGTTTACGAGAAGCTGTTTTACATTGTGGTTATACTAATCCTGTGCATTGTGTTCAGTTTAATCCCAAATATATGATGTTGGTTACTGCTTCTACTCAGATGGTATGTTTTCTTTAGTTTTTAAAAAGAAAGTTTGGTACTTACGTATTAACGCCACCGAGGCTACAGATTGGTGGTAATGCGCCAATAAAGAGCAATCTTGTTTACAAAAACCGTCAAATTGGCGGCACTTAAAAACCGCCAAATTGGCGTTAATACGTAAGTTCAAAAAACGCCAAATTTGGCGGCACTTAAAAACCACCAAATCTGTAGCCTCAGTGGCGTTAATACGTAAGTACCAAAAGTTTTTATAATGTTTTATAATAATTAGAGAATTTTTATAATTTTTGATAATAACCTCTCTTAAGCATTATGATTGAAAAGTGTACTGCAAATTTATTTGTACAAACATAGTTTTTGAATTATTCTGATTTTACATAATTTTTAAAGAAATATTGCCAAATTTTTACTCCTCCTATGCCCTGTGCACAATTTTCTTACTGGTTTGTAGTTAAATATATTTGCAATGCTGATTTTTGTAAAAAAAATAATATGAATAATTATTATAAAATAATGTTTAACAATCAAAATTGTATTTCATATTTTACTCTTTGAAGGCCAAAAAATAAAAATGTGTTTAAAATATTTTTAAGTTTTTGTATTATGCCAAATACATAAGATAGCAATAGAAATGTAATAAAGTAGCATATGAAGAAATCATAACCTGTGAATTGTTGTAAGTTCTAAAAATATTAACACTTTTGCCATCTTATTTTGCATTTCTGCAAGCATAAAATTTGCCTTGAAGAAAAAGAAAACGCCCAGATGAATTTTTATATCAAAGATTTTCTTATCGAAATGAAATTTGGGAAGATAAGTTTTGTTATTTTTCATTAAATTTTCTTTTTTCACAGGCATTTTGGACACCACCTTATCCAGATGATGAACTGTGATATGCCATGGAATTTTTTGATAGAAAAAGAAGAGTTCATTGTCACAATTTCAAATATTCTGTGATAATACCCTTAAAATATGATGTAAAAATTTTTAGTCATGTATTTTGTGTCATTCAAAAAGTCTTGAACATGGGCAAACTTTCTCTCCACTATATCTCTTTAATCTGTTCTTTGTTTTCTTGTACTATGATGTGAAATATGATATTGATGTTTTATGTGAACTTTGAATTGAACCAAAGGATTTTTTTGTTCCATTTGTTTTGTTAACAGGACATTTATGCTAGTTATATCATAAATACCTACAATCAAGTCACTGACATTCGTTGTGTTTCTACAATGAAAGAAAAAAGTAACATTGGAGTGCCTATATATATTTATATGAATCATGAGCTATTTACTCTATACCTTAAATCTTTGCTTGTGGTGCTGTTTTTTTTAATTCTAACTAAAAACAGCTGTTCCTTGTATGAATTTTGCACAACATTTAAACTATAAATGAGACGGGTAAGCATAAAATCATTATTAGAGATGCGTAAATCATTGTATAAGTTGCACAGAATGTGGGTAGTGTTTTAAAGATTTTATGAAGCACAATCAGTCTGTAAAATATTTTTGATGACCCAGATTTTCATAGTCTGTAATAATTTTAGTATGTGTGCTCTATTTAATTCACATTAAAAAAACAAAAATTGTTCATAAATTAGATAATAAATTATTATTCTTTATTCGTTTTTGGTAACTTTCCAATCCCCATGATTAATTCAGAATTCCATTAAAATATGAAGGAAGTGTCTGTCTGTATGAAATTTAAACAAAAGACTAACTCTCAAACTGTACTATTTTTGCACTTTTGGAGAGCATGGTACGATTTTTATGGTGATTTTCAAGGATTTCACAATAATTGTTTTTATAATTACAAATTTTGAATTTACTGATTTCTTGACAAATATGAAATTTAATACGTATTAAACATAGGACATGAATTGATTCCAGAATTTAATATAAATTAAACTTTTTGTCATTTCTGTTTTATAATTATTGTAGTTTTTCAGCGGGATAAATGAAATATAGAAGCTTGAGAATCATTAAACTGCTTTAGGGTATTATTTTTATGCACACACTATTACTCAAGCTTTTGATTATATTTTATAACTGGCATACAGTTTTATTTATTTTGAGACTAACATCACATGAATTGACTTTATCGACAAATGAAACCCCTTTCACTTTCCTGTAGACATAATGTTAACCCTCTGCATTTGGCTCCTGTGATTTCCATGGGATACAAAATCCGTGTCCTAATAAGGGTCACATGAAAATAGCGTACATTAGTTTATTTTCAATACAGATCCCACTTTTTCTCTGTGTAGGCTAAAAATATTGCAATGTTTATTATTTTGTGTTTTGTTTTGTATGTAGATGGCGCTATAAGTCTATTTCATTGTCATTTGTTCTTAGTGCCCCACAATTCAATTCAATCTTGTAATCCTGTTAAAAATGCCGTGTATTTCAGAACCGGAATGTATCAAAATCGAGCCATATGCAAAGGGTTAATTGACAAGTTATCAAACAAAGTCCTAACTAATGTAAGTCAATAAAAAGTGTGTGCCATTATTTTATATTTGATTGCATAAATTCCCATTCCTTTTCTTATTTTATTTGTATTAGGTGGAAAGTAACACTCTATTTTGCTATGACTAAGCCAATCACAGACATAATTGAGCATACAAGAGCTTTTTCCTGTGATAATATACAATACCTTCCTGTTTTAGTTTTCATGTATTGATATCTTGAAATTATTACCATTTATAAGAAATGAAATGTCAAATTGAATGTAGGGCATCGTTCTTTTTCTTAAATATATTCTTTGAATGCTAGCCAGTGAAAGAGGAAGGGATTAATCTTTTGATACATCTTCAATTTTTTTATTGCTTTGTAGAATTGTGTTCCATTCATGTGTAAAATAATCTCATAATATTTCAATTGTTTATATCAAATTCTTTATTTTTGTAATTTTATTTTTGTTATGAAGGTATATATATTCATTTTAACTCTGCAGATATATTTTTAAAATTTTGATTATCTTCATTATATAGTTTTCTAATTAAAAATTTCATTTTGAAATATAACTGTATAATCAGATCTTTGCTCTATGATTTTATTTTCAATTAATTGCCTGTAGAATTCAGTCTTATGTCAGATCTGGTCTTGCAAACTTTTACAAGGAATAAATCATCATTCTCAAAAAATTTAAGTTGCCATTTTGCATAATCAAGCTGAACAAAACAAAAAGTTAGTTTTAAAGAATTTAATAAATATAAAAAATTGAGCTGTTATTTTCAATATGAAAGGTATTTTAAAGATTAACGTTGCATTTTAAAATGCAGTTTATTGGTAACATTTCAGATGGCTAGAATTTTGTAAATGCTCATTTAGAATTATTACCTTTCCACAAAGTTATTTTTTAAGAAACTCTTGAATGTTTTTTTAAAGATCCTGCTAAGAGAAAGGAAGAGATTACTGAAATTAATGGAGTGATAATAGAGGCAATAATAAATATTGAGTAATAATGGAGTTTGACTTCTGGAAATTTCAAACTGATATTAGCTATTTTAATCTACAACTATGAACACTTTTTTTCCCTGTAAAAACAGTGAAACTATGACTGTTGAATCTATCAGTGGAAGGTGGTAAATTATTTTATTTATGGTAGATTTATCCAAATGTGAGCAACTGATTATTTGCATGTGGATATCTTTTCAGGTGTTCTGGTAAGGCTGAAAACAAAATATAAATAACCAAGCCCATTAGCCTGATTAGACAGCTACTCGTAATCATGTTCATTTTGAGATGTTAATAAAAATCGAAAAAATTTTATATACTCAGGGAGAGAATATAAAGTATCTCATGTATTCTTATTTTATGGTAGTATGTTCCATAGAATTTGCTCGAAGAACATCGTATATATCTTTGTAATGCAATGAAATTTATTTACTGTTCTCACATATCCTGGAAAGTCCCCCCACCTCCATTTTAAATAAGAATTGAAGGAAGTGTTCTAAATCAGTACCGTGGAATTTTAATTTCATCGAAAAGTAGCTCGGAATTGTTATTACTGTTAACTCTTAAGACTGATGGTCATATGATATATTTGGGCATCCATGGATGTATTAACAGCAGATGATTAGTTGTTAATTTGCATACAATCTAGGTATCACACATAGAAAATTAATTTGAATGTTACTGGTGGTTCTGTTGTATAATTAGTTTCGTCATGAATTTAAAGAGGCAGTTTTTGATATATATCAGTTAGAGGTGTTCTTAACTGCTTTTCTATATCCTTTTCATACAATAAATTGTTGTATGTGCTAGATTAGTCCTAATGGGTTAAAATTGCCATTAAGTAACCATGTAGTTGTCTTAAGTACTCTGTTAGTAAAAGTTGAGAGCTTAGATGTGATTTCTAACTTGTCAAAATGTATTGTTAAATTATAATCTGTCTTGTGCTGTGCTATTTTAACTTTGTATTCTGCATATACTGAACTTAAATTTTTCTTAATGTCTGTTAACCTGCCAGCATTATATGGAGCTTCTGAAATGATCTTTATTGTAATAGTGGAATTTAGACATGTAAGGTGTATTTTTCCTATGATGAGCTTTTTTCCTCCTCTTTGGTAGCTATTCTTAGAACATGATTTTGTATGAAATGTTATTTAATGTGATGTGATCAGTAATTATTATACAGGGTATAAAATGTTTTCTGTAGTGGGACCATGTACTGGTACAGAATAGATGGGTGTTTCTAAGTGGTGCTAGAAATGCATTTCTTTTCTGTTGTATGTAATGATACTTTGCAATATTTATAGTTCAGTATTAAGTGTTTCTAAGTAATTGTATCTCCTTTCTAAGCACTGATTTGTATTTTTCATGAATTAAATTGGATTGTAATTGTATTTTCCTTCTAAGTATTTAATTCTATATTTCTCATGAATTAAAATTGAGCTATTTTGATCCAAATTATATATATATAAAGTTTTGCTTTGCACCAAAAAATCTTGATTTTTTTTACTTTAATATTTTAATTTTTTTAAAAAATAATATAAACTACAAAATTTCATTCATTTTTACTTTGATATGCACAGTTTTCATCAGTGTCTATGCAAGTTTCCTTTTGTTATTCAATGAATGGGGGGAAAATCGGATTTCATTTGAACTCCAGAAAAAGATTATGTTGTAGTTAAAAATTTGTTTGAAAAATGTTCTGAAAATTTTTTTCAGCGTAGTTATTATTCCAGCATTTTCTAGAACAAAGTATTAATTTAGTGATTTAAGATAAGGAAAATGAAAAATTTTCTTAACCTCTCTTCTTGCATATAAAAAGTTTTGTTTCTGAAAGTTGAAAAATGTATTTTAATTTGAAAATATAGGTTGATTATAGATGCTAGATTAGATGATGAATTTTTTTAAATAAAAATGAAATTTTTGATCGAATTTAATGTTTTGCTGCAAATGAATGAGATTTTTTAGTTATGTAAGATCTTCTCTATTACTTATTTGGATTTGATCTTGTTATTATTGCCCTTTAAAAATAATAGAAACCTATAAAGGAATATTAATAACTATTATCAAAAGAAATGAGAGGTTTTAATGCTGTGACTTAATATGGCTGAACATTACTTTATTTATAACATGCATTCTAATTGACTTATATTTTTATTAATACTAATAACAAAAAGATATATAGATGAAGGAAGAAAGCTATGAATATATATACACAAAATTTTTATCCTCTTTATGTTTTTGAATAAATGGTTCAGTTTTCTTAGTTAGTATTAGAGCTGCATATAAGGTCTAATGAATTGACATTCTGTTTTATTGAGCATAAACATTTGAAATGCCATTTCTGTTACATGGGTATTTTCCATTAGTGATCTATGTAATTTGTGGTCTAAGTAACTTTTATTTTTTTTCCTTTACATATTAAAGTTTATTTCTTAATGTTGGTTTTTCCTTTCTTGCAGATTATTTTGCACAAATCTCTCATCAGCATCAAATAAAATGTTTTCTGTTTTCGACAGTTTAAACTTGAAATAAACTAACTAGATAATCCTGAACAACAAATTCAAATTGAAGGATAAAATTATAAAAATTATTTTCCATACAGTATTATGATTCTTGAAATTTGTTATATTACAAAAAAATTTAATGATTTCAAAAATCTTGCAATTCTGATATCTTGGTATTTTCCTTTTTCTTAGGGTTCTTTCATTTAAATTAATGAGTTAATATATTTGAATGTGTGAGTGGGTTTAATCTCCATGGGTTTGCATTTGTAAACAACTTGGTTTTTATTAATTTGTTAATAAACAGTGGCTTTTTATTTATGCTTTAAATGAATATTTTAATAAATTAATCTAAAACTAATAATTATTACTAAATTTTACTGATAGTTTCTAAATGATTATAAAAGCGAAAGAGATTAAAAGAAAAGGTCCTTTATTTCAAATTACTTGGCATCCTGTAAATATTAAAATAATTCGAAATATTTTTACTTTAAGCCCATTTCTTCTGGTTCTGCAGTTGTCGGGAGTGGAGTCTGAAACTGAATGCTGTTTTACTATAATCTGTGTGTTAATTTTCAGTTTCAAGTATTGAAAACTTGATCAGAAAGTTGTTTCACAATTGTTCAGGGACTAGATGCAAGATTATCCTTACAAAATTACATATCCTGTAATGCAGATATAATAATGTTATAGTAATATGCTTTCCATCAGTGCCTAGTATGGCTTTCTACTGTTTTTTACCTTCAAGTATGACTGGTTTTATTCACACTTGAAGATAAAAGGTTCCTACCCTCAACTGAAAATGTTATTCAAAAGAATGATTCTCAGCTTACATATTTACCAAGTTGGAAGTTCAATTTCTCTTGTTTCCTAATGCATAGCAGATACCATGATTCAGACATTTTAAGTCATCTCTAACAGACTTGAGACGACGAGTTTTGGGATTTTTAGCATTTTGCCAGTAGACTTGTCATTTAAATTAGCACCTGAATAAAATAAATAAAACAGCACGTTTAACTGCTGACATGTTGCAAACATTGAAGAAGCGTACCAAAAGAATGTATTTGACTTGCTATGGAGAAGTTTTATTTTGTTTTTTGAGGTAATGGACTTCCATACCCAGGATCAATTTCCAATGTAATGCTTCATCAAAGGGAAAACTAAAAGTGGATCCTCGGCATGGAAGTTCTATGTAAACAAAACAAAAACTCTCCCATATTTCCTTTAAGGACAACTTTTGTATTTTATTGGCATATAATCATCCAGATTAATAAGTTTCTTTTATTACTATTTAAGAACTAAGCTAATGATGGATTTAGAATTACCCACGAACGGGCCACACTTAAAAAGATATTATATTTTTAGAAGTAACAGTCATGCAATAAAAGCTCAGGCTATTTTAATTCTTTACAAATGAAGGTACAAGAACTTAGTTTCATCAATAAAGAAAGATTTTCCTTCAATTTAATTGCATTACAGTAACTACAAATTTGACAGTTCTGGAATAATTCCAAGGAGCCCATGCAACTTAAACCACTCATAACCAAGCAAAAGAAGCTATAATGCTGTAGTAAGACAGAATTAAATGGACCTTATGCATGTGTGGTCATAGTCATAACGGAAGGTCGCCAAAAACAGTTAAAATAGATTTCCGTATATTTACTGTGGTGTTCAATCATGTCGTGTTGATTTTTGGCTGTCCTTTACCTTTGAAAGGATTTTCTCAACAACATATATCAGAGTATATGTTTAAAATAAAAAATTTAAATGAAGACAGTAGTGCTTGTTCCTGCTTAAAAAATAGCATAGCTGGGATGAAATATTCAAAATTTTGTAAACTGGGTGGCTTTCTCGGAAAATATTCCTGATGGCACATTAGATTAGTATTGATGATAACTGTGTACAAAAAAATGACTTATAACATGGAAATTTGTATTGATTTAAACAGTAATCAAGTAAATTCAACTTTTTTTATCATTTGTTTTTCTAATTTTGGATAATACTGATTGCTGTTGGTTTTAAACCTTATTAAATAGATGTCAACATAATTAGGCTTTTGTTATATCTTCAAACTTTTTGAAATGGTTTATTGCTGCTTTAATTCTTAAGTAGAGTAATAAATACTAAGCAAATATAATTATTTCAATATTTTTTAGATTGAACATGGATATTATAGTAATACTATATATAAATTCTCTAACATTAGATGCATGAAGAGAATAGTAATGAATTCCTAATAAATGAAGTGAAAAAAAGCATTGAAATTTGTTACAATAAAACTTTTAGTTTAAATTATTTTTATTTATATAATCAATTCCTGTCTTCCCATACCCCCCCCCCCCCCCCCCTGCAACACAAATTTGTCTTCCTTTTAAATGAGCATCCCCTTTCTTAGAAGAGGCACATTAGTTCATCAAATCTCAGTAAGATAATGCTATTTGTTATTTTGTCGCAGTTTGAGTAGTTTCCAGTTATAAATAAGATTGTACCCTTTAGGTTTTCCAACACTTTGGTGAAAGAGTTTCAATTTTTAAGGATCTTGGGAATTAGAACTTAAAAAAACATACATTGCTTTTAAATACCACTAACTGATTCCTTAATTTTGCGCTCCCAGCAATTGCGCCCAGGGCACCTGCCCTTACCCTAGTTATGCCACTGCAAGGAGATTTTCTAGCCTCCTCATTGGTTGGCACTTTTGGCGTCATTTGCAGTGCCGGCTCGTCCATTAGGGTTGCAGTATTTTTTCGATTTTATTCTTTTCTACTTTAAGAGTTCAATGATCAACAAAAATCACAAAAAAAGTAATAGAAAAACGTAAAAGGTAGACGGAAAATATCAAGAATTGACAAATCAGAGCTGCATAGAGTTTTGCCCCTCCTAAGGATCAAAATTCGCGCACTGAGCTATGCGGACCCCTTAGCCGGAAAGAAAAGCAACCCCTTATCAATTAGAAATAAGATGCCCTTGAGCTACGTTTTTTACAGCTGTCGTTCGGCTCGACTTCCATCTTTGCTTTCCTCATTTGGCTTTTTTTCCCGCTTTCTCTCAGTAGTCCAGACATTAAATAGTTTTTGACGTGAAACCATCTTTCCGCTCGTTACAGTGATAGTCGGTCAAACTTTCTTGTGTGACAAAATACCCTCAGATTTGAATCGCTAATAACTACGAGACTAAGAATGCGAAAAGAAAGGTTGATCCCATAACGGATAAATCATATCTATAACAGTTTGTCGCATAGTATTTGTTTTATCTGTGACATGATTGTACCAGTGTAGGCGCATACGCGTGATTGTTTTGAATTATCTTTATGTAAGGTTATTAATAAGTGTAGCTTGGAAACGCGTTTAGCTAGGAGGTTGATTCTGGTGTCATTTTAAAGAGCTTGAGGAGTATTACTAGGACCCAAAGTGAGACAATAAAAATATTTATCAGAATATAAGTAAAAATCGGTATCAGATTGAAAATTTCAAACTCCGCATGTTTTTTTTTATTATAGCATGCAGAGTTTTCTTTCAAATTGTACGAAACTTACTGAATACTTGACAAAACATAAAAGAAAAATTGTATTAAAATTTGAATGAAAAAATTTGAATATTACAGGAAATGTGAGCATTATAGTAAGTAATGTTTTACTGTGCATACGCGAAATTTAGTTCTAATGTCAACAGATGCGCCATCAAAAACTACTCTAAATAAAACATAAGAAAGGCGTAGTTCGGGTCCGCGCCGTAGATTTTTCGTGAAAACGTAGGGATAAAATCATAAAACAAGTGTTTCGTATTAATATGTAATTTAATTATCAATCTCTTTAAACAATATTTACACAGCGTAGTATAATGGTTACAGAATAGATTAATCACAAGCTACCACAGACCCTTGCTACCTGCGATAAACTTGTGATTTATCTATTCTGTAACTATTATACTACTCTGTGTAAATATTGTATTAAAGACATTGATAATTAAATTACATATTAATACGAAACACTTGTTTTATGATTTTATCCTGACGTTTTCACGAAAAATCAAATTCTGGAGGAGTTGTAATTGTTTGCTCCTTATTGTATTTTGGGGGTGCTGATTACGAATCTGGGGTTTGCCACCAAAAAGTTTTGTTGGAATTTTAGTTATGGCTAAAAAAACATTTTTTTTTTTTTTTGCCAGTTTTTCCTTATAACTCAAAAACTATCAATTTTTAGTATTTCATTATCATATACCTAAATAATCAGCCCAAAATTTCCTGTAAACTTTACGAAAAACTATGCAACTTTTTTTTTTTTGTTTCTGAGCTGACGAGCCGCCACTGGTCATTTGTGACGTAACTTACTGATCATGTTTATTGCCATTACTGTTTTTCGCGCGTCTTTGACCGAACAACTTGATACAAGTTTTGTTTTCTTATTTAATGTATGATGTTTTCGAAGCTAAACTTCCGACTTCATTTCTTAATGAAGTTGAATCATTTTCGCCAAACTTAATTGTAGTTCGCAGTTATCGTAGTTAAAAATTTAGAAGAATGCAACAACTGGGTAAAGGAATACGGAAGATTAACTAATACGAAGGGAATGCGAGAACATCAAAGCTTTGTGCATAAAAATTCGTTTGCCTGTAAATATTAATTGAATTTTTTTCAGTTTTCATGTATATATGTTTTATTTTAAAAATATTGAAATTCAGATTGCATCATAGTTTTTTTAAGAAGCAGACTCAAAATTATACAAATTGTGTAAGATTTTTATCTGAAAAATTTTTCATGCACAAAAAAATTTAATTTTAAGTTAATTTATTTAATAAGGGTTTAGTTATAAAAACTGGTATTAATTAAGGAGTATTTGATTAATTATTACCAATAATGTAATAATGGTTCACAATTTTAAATTCTTAATAAAGCAATATACCAATGTTTTTTTCTCCTGCTGTTCTCAAAGAAATGTTGACTTAAGGAAATAATTAAAGTTACCTAGTCTAAAAGCATTCATTCAAAAAATATGCAAAAATTTCTTTGAGAACCTCCAAAAAATTTTTTGAAAAACAATCAATCAGGAAAATCCCGTATTACGATGTTCCCCTCCTCGACACAAATGCCAAGTGCCCTAGATCAATATTATTTAAATAAAAAAATCTGCCGGATTTTTTTCTTATTTTTTGTTTCTATTATTGTCTTGACTTTGTCCTATGATGGTTTTTTTCATTTTGTTAGTTAATTTTTGTATTTTTGTGATTGTTGTTCTTGGAAGCTGCTGATTTTGCGAGCACCAGATGCTTTGTGTTTTCTGTTCTGTTTGCTTTGCTTTTTTCCGAAGTTGTTTTAGTATTAATTGTTTTTTTTTTTTTGTTGTTGTTGTTTTTTTCATCTTATTTGATGGTAGTATATTCCTTTTCGTTTCAATCTGAGGTATTTCGGGTCACAGAGAAACCGTATACTTTGACCTGACAGTCGGTTCCTCTACAGGAAAAATATCCCAATTTTGAATTTTAGAATCCCAGCAGGGGGTGACCCTTGACAACAGTGGCGCATCCAGGATTTTGGTCTGGGAGGGGCTGTGGTCATAAAAGTTTTGTATTGTCGTGACCTCATGCCTTATGTAAGTCAAAACACTTTAATTTACTCACCTGACAATAAAAACCACAAAGGACACTACACTATTTTAGATAATTTAATAAAAACACAATGAAATCACTAGCCAAAAAATGCTTTCTACCGCATTAACGCTACGAATACGAGTGGAGTGACTACAAAAGAGGGAAAATTTTCGAGCCTGTCAGCCAGAAAGCAATGTTGCCACGTTTTATTTAAAAAAAGAGAGAGATTGAGAACAAACAGTAGTGTGATTTGAAAAAAATCAAGAATTTTGGTGTTTGGCTTGGGAGGGGGCTTCAGCCCCCGAGCCCCCCCCCCCCCGGGGGGGCGACGGCGTGACAACGTCCATCTGCCGGATTCTTTTCTTATTTTTTGTTGCTATTATTGTCTTGCCTCTGTCCTATGATAGTTTTTTTTCATTTTGTTAGATAATTTTTCTATTATTTAAATAAACTTATTCATAATTCCACCCATCGCGTAATCGTGGACATTGGTTAACCCCGTGAACTTCATTCACCCGCTTCTAAGCAATCATTTACGAGTTCCCTGTAGCGTAGTTGGTTTGACATTATCCTCTCATCTGTTTGCCTCAAGTTCGATTAAATGATAAGATGCAGTGACAATAAATAAATCTGATTATTTAATAGCTATGAAACCATCAATCAGTTGTATTTTCGTTAAAAGAAATTATAATTTCGACGGTACATATTCTGTCTCAAGGTTACTTGAGAGTAGGCTCGCAGAGAGCGGATGCGTTGATGACGTCGCATTGGGAGCACACCGTTTAGTCCCAATTATACGTAACGGAATAAATATCATGTTTGACGGCTCTTTTAGTAAAAGAAAAACGCTTTCGAAACCTGGCTTGTTTTTGTGGAAACGTTGTTAAAGAGTCACACATTACGAAAGAATCAAAATTTGGAGTGTTTAACCGAAAATTTTAATAAAACTCAATGAACTTTCTAATATGGTCACTAGACAAGAAATAAGGAGATAGTTGCGTCTATGACCTCTAATCTTTAGTTTTTAAAAACAACTTTAGCTGAGACAGTGGGTGATTTTTAAGAAACTGAAGAGTCAAAAATAATTTTACTTGCTATTATCAAATACACATTCGTTAAAATAATAGTAATATACTTAATGGAGTAATAATTAATAATGGAGTAATAAATTTACTCCATGTAATGGAAGGAAATCAAATATCTTTGCAAAATTTCGTAAAACTAATTTGTAATTTTGAACAAATATGAATTAAAATAACTTATTTTGCAAAGGAGTTAAATAACTTATTTAACTCCTTTGCACATTTTCACACACAGAATAATAAGTATATATTTTATAAAATCTCTCGAGCAATTTAATAATCAATGTTTGCTATGTTAGTAATAAACGGTTACCTAATTGCTAATTTTATGTTTTAAGCAGAATAAATAATAATAAACTTACATTAAATACCTTTTATTATAATATTTGGCTCTGATGGCTGTCACTTAAGTAGTTTCCAAGCTCATTTTCGTACAATCTACTCTAGTTTAGAGTGTTCCTCTGTAATTGATTAACTTTTTGATTCATCATTTTATTTGATAGCAAAAAGAATGTTGGAAAAACTTTTGATTTTAGAATTATTGTCATTATTTGCAGGGAAACCAGTAATTCAGACTTCAAATCACGGTGAAAATCGCTCTCGCTGAAGTGCTGAGAGAAAATTCAAAAATTTGCATCATTAAAGAGATCTTTTCTTTTGCATCTATAAATCCAAATTTTCCGAACATCATGATCTTTCGGAAATGAATGAAAAGGAATATTTTTGGCTTTCAAATTTCTGGAATGCATCGAACACCCGACAATAGCATAACCAGGCATTGCATGGGCTTTAAAACATTAGCTTTATCACATTTTCACTGAAGAGATTCGTTTTCAAATCTTTAGCTTACGAACCAGAGGAAGACTCAAAAATCTTTCCTTAGCAATGCAATCAAGCGACCTCCTCAGCTCTGAATCATACGAGAAGTATTTATAATAAAACTAAATTTCCCGCCTTTTAAGTGGCGAATCCAGAATTTGGGTAGGGGTGGGGGGCTGAGGTCATAAAAAATTTTGTATCGTCGTGACGAATGTCAAGCATCGTGGCTTATAGCCAAAACACTTCAACTTTATAAACTTTACTCACTTGACAATACGAATCACAAAGAACACTACAATACTTCCGATAATTTAATAAAAATCACAATGAAATAACTAGCCAAAAAATGTTTTTAACCGCGTCAATTCTGAGTGGGATGACTACAAAAGTGGGAAAAGTTTCCGAGCCTGTCAATCCAAAAAGCAATGTTGTAACGGTTTTTTTTAAGGGAGATTAAGAATAAACAGTAGTAGAATTGTAAACAATAAAAATTCTAGTTTATTGTTCAGCAATGGATTCCGAGACTACCACTTTTGGACGATTTTACACTGGAAAGGGGTGTCGGGCAATGAGTCATATGAGCGCATTTCCGGAGTTCTTTGTTAGATCACGCTCAGTAGAATGTAAACATCACCTTTCCATTCTTCACTTTCCCCCTATTTTGATGAAAATAACTCCGCCCGGCGCATGCGCAAAAGCTCTGCGGTGGGCTGCCCCCCCTCCCCGGATTGGCCAATGCGCCTTTTAGTTTGGAATGTGAGGGGAAAAAAAGCAAAACAGAAACTCGGCTCCAGACTAGTAAGCCCAAAAGATCATATTATTTATTTTCATTCATCGAAAATTCCTATTAGGCAGCAAAAAAAAAAGCTTTCTCAAAAAGCGAATCGATTATTTAGAGTTTCTGTAAGCAGAAAGAGAGGAACCAGGAAACATTTTGATCAAAAATCATTTTGACGCGGAAATTATAAGCAGTAAAAAGTTGTGTTGTGACATAAAATGATGAGTATACAATAACCAACCATTAATCGAGTATTTTAACCCTTTCTTACAGATAGAATAACTTTATTTCTTTAATTCGAAACCATGTGGAATAGTAGAGAGTTTCGGAATATGCTTCCAATTACACGTCATGCACGGAAAGACCTGCGCATCGCGTTTGTGGACCCTCCCTGATTCTATCTGCTGTTGTTTCCCTTCATAAATAAATTAAATACTATTTAAGATAGTCCAGAAAAAGATATTTCAACGATTTCAAGAAAGTAGTTTTGTGTCATTGCTACTACTTTTTAATACAAAGTATTAAAAAGTAGAAGCAATGTTAAAATATTTTTTAACGCAGCCATAAAAAAAAGCGTTCATAATTTGTAGAAATATTGTTTGTGACTCAGCCAGTACTTAATTATTTGTAATCTGCATAATTTACAGATTTTAAAACGTAATTAGACAAATGTAGAAAAATTTTGGAAGTCTGTTGAATATATAGATAACGTTTAAAAAATTTCCGTACATTTAACTATAACAAGTATGTAGTATTTTTTTTAAATTATCTATTAGTAAATGAAACTAAAATATTAATTACTATCTGTACAGGAAAAAAATTCTATGGAGTAACGAGAAAAAAAAATGCAATGAATGATTTTTATGATCGAATATTATCAAACGAAACATCTCAAATAGCTACTTTGCTTTGTTCTGTTTAGATAAGGAACTGACTGAGTCAAAAGAAACCAGCGGGAGTGGCCTCTCCAAAACTTCCTCGTATCCGCCCTAACATGGGTGGAGAAAAAATACACCAATCGCCAGTAACATGCGCCAATCCCTAACACAAGTGCTCCCCCCCCCTTTTTTTTTTTTGGCGTCGTAGAATGGTGAAGAAACCTAATATGCAATTTGAACGCCTTTTTTTTTCAACCGATTGAAACAAAAATTGGGCACAGATCTACAATTAATGTTAACAGACCTCATACGAGTTTTTATTTATTTAAGTCATGGCATTTAGGAGTTATCGTATATCTGTATGTGATTATACAGACCGACAGATAGTCAAACCTTTCACGGATTTGGTCCAAAATTTGATACGGTTATACATTCCTGATGATAAAGCTGTGTACCAAATTTTATCCTTCGAACTATTTAACTTTTTGACAGACATACTGACTTCCCATGGATGGATTTTGTCCAAAATTTGATAGAAACTTACAAATTATGTGTAAAGATCACAAACTAAATTTCATATATCTAGCTCTAACCGTTTTGAGTTATCGTGTTCACAGACAGACATAATTCCAAAATTGTGTTCTTAGGACTCAGGGAGGTCTAAAACGTGGAGATTCATCAAAATCTCGAATTCGAATTTTTTGACGATTACAATACTTTCTCTTTGTATACTTCGTATACGAGAAAGTAAAAATGCATACATCCTTATTATAATAATATTTTTGCGAAAATTATTATGTCTCGTATTTTCTATAGATATTGGCGTATTTTTTTAGATTTCAGATTGTTGCAAAACTGGCAAACTCCAAAATAAGCTGCAAAACTGGCCATCTCTAAAACAAAACCTTAAATAATTCCCTCTCTTCTTCATGCCTCATTACCGTAAATCGCATACTGAATCAGACTACCCAAATGCCTCGAATGCCATTCAGCCTTTTTTAAATCTCACTTTGGTGAGATGTGACAGAAAATCCCCTTTTCAGAATAATTTTTTTGTTTTTTGGATGGCCACTTTTGCAGCTACACGACTCGTATATAAACAGCTAACCTAAAAGTACATGGCACAGAAAAGAGGTTAATTTCTTTTTTGCCGATGGCAGCGATCGGTTTGTTTACGAAAAAACTGGTAGTCTCCTCCATGTTAGGCAGAAAAAAAAGAATATGGAGGCCTTTCTAGGAGGATGCCATTTCTTTTTCTCTTGATCGAATTAGATCGGCAATAATTTAGACCATCTTTTGATAGCATTTTTCGTTTCTCTTTTGATTACGAATTGAAGAGAACTTTGGAATGAATAGGGGATAATAGCCTTTGTAGCTGAAAATCCCCAAACCCCTTTTTCAAATCAAATCTATGTTAGGCATAACTTCATAGTCATAGCTGTTACTATATTTGTTCGGGGTGTAAAATAAATTTTTCTCGAAAAAAATGAGTTACAGATGAAGAATTCACAATATTTCTTGCAATATAATAAAACATTGGATGAAATTATTCAAAACAAATAAGTTAGAACTGAAGAAGATAGGCTGAGATGATCCAGAGAAGGTTTAGATTAACGTTAAAATAGTCAGCGAAAATAAAATCGTGTCAATTCACAAATTGAGGTGAACATCATGGAGATTACCATTGTGAGAATTGTACTTTGACTACTTTTCTGTTATGCTTACGCCACTTGGTGCCTTTTTTTTTTCTTGGCAAATTTTCTTGGAGCGCTAAATCGCCGGTTTGGCTCTAGAGGCATCAGGAAAATCATAGTATGCATATAATCGATAATGCGCGGGATCAACTAGTGTTAAGATAATTCATGAAACTCAAATACAGTTGTAAAAAAGTTTGAAATCTAGAAGTTGGTGCACAGTCTTAAAATGACGCCAATGAAGCGCAAGTGTCAAAGTCTTGCTTTGGTAATTTGGGCGGTGTTTTACGAGTGTGTACCAACTTCTAGGTTTCATCCAAAAAAGCATTCATGCAGGGACGTGGAGAAGGGGGAGGGAGGTGTGACACCCCCCAGATTTTTCTGAAGTCGGCAATTTGATTAAATGAGTCGGCAAATTTTGAAAAAGTAATCGAACGTATTATTTTATTCTGCGCATCCACGACATTTGCAGAATTATTTATTGAAACGTTGAAAGAACAAAGTGAACTTTTATTTACTAAGTTGGTTTTTAAATTCTCTTGCAGACCACTGTTGTCACCGAAAGGAAGCCGTTCCGACTCTTAGTTCAGGGATATGCGTGGTGATAAAGACTATTGTTAATTGCCCGGACAAACTTTCCCATCTGTAGTAAAATAAACAAAGATAAAATCTCAAGAGCAATGAAAGAAATGAGATGTCACTGTTCTGTAGATCCCGAAATTTTCCGTTACCCATCTGTAGTGTTCTTCCCTAGACTTTCTAGTGTACTCCCTAACAAAAGTGTCACCCCCTTGCAAGTCCTTGGACACAAGGCCGAAACTGTTGAGTTTTATTACCCTGAATCGGGGACCACGGCAAGTCGATATTGCCGACAAAATGACTACACACCAAAATCGGTGTGTGTTTACAGACGATAATTTATAATTCCAAAAATGTTTTTCTCGTTTTCGGGACTCTAACGTAGAAAAATCATGAAAATCTCGATGTCGAATTTTTTGGCGTTTATAATTCTTTTTTGTTGTTGTTGTTTACTTCTCATGTGAGAAAGTAAATAGTTATTAATGTAAATATCCTCATCTATCTTAAGTCTTTGTTACTTTTTTTCTTGCAGATGATTTAAAAGAGAAAATATCAATACTACGTTTTCTTATTATCTTCGAATTTAAAAAATAACATTAATTCGATAGAAGAATTGAGTAACAATAATCAAAAAATGAAAAGACAGTTTAAATTTTAATGTTTACTGTGGGCTTATTTTGCATATTATTTATCTATTTTTAAAAATAAGAAAACATTTTTGAAAATTTTTCCACGGCATATAAAAGGAATAAATAATTATTTAATTTTTTATAATATAGATTTAAGAAACTTTGAGAGATTCTAACAACTTTTTAATAACATTCATTTAGTATGCTAGCTTCCATCATATATTTATAAAAAATATTTTATATAAAAATTTTGTTAATTTGATATATTAGGCATAATGATGCGATTTATTATATAACAAGAGACAAATATTAACTCAGTGTGAAACAGTTTCTTTCAAGTGAGCAAATATTTTAATTATGCGGTTAATAACACTTATTACAGCCAACTGAATAGCATTTAAAAGCTGATATTTTAAACTTTCCTTGCTAAGCTTATATGAATGAAGGAATTTCTTTTCTCTCCAACTTTATTATAATTTTTTTTTCTATTATCGATTTTTTTTATACAGAAAGAAACTTGACTAGCAGTAACATTCAGTGATTGCATTGAAACATTTTCAATCCTGAGAGTGTAAAATTTAACCTCTTAAAATATGTAAAGTTGTTAGTTGCTAATAATTCAAGTGCTAAACTGTTTCAGGAATTTTAAGAAATGCCACAATCTTAAGCCACTGACCTCAAGAACAAACTACTGCTTGAAAATAAAGTTTGGGAACTTTTCATATTCCTTTTCTCTACTAAAAATATGCATTCCCTATATATTTTTTTAAAAAAGGTGGTCATAAAAAAAGCATCTTTAAAAATGAAAGGTTCAATATTTTTGAAGAACTACATATGAGGAGCTTTCTGACAAAAGTGAACATATACGCTTTTTTCTAAGAAGCGTTTTGTTATAATTTTCTCATTTGAGCACCCAACTATACGAAGGTGCAGTATCATTCATTTTGTCTCATAACTTATTTTCCCCCTTTGTAAAATTACCCAAAGTTCTGAATTCTTTAGCAAAACTAAAAATATCCACTTCTAAAACCAACTTTGTAAAATGGATATGTTCACTTTTGATTTTAAAAAAATTCTCATATATTTTTAATCCTTCTGTAACATCTTTAATATTTACTTTTTGTGCGTCTGTGTGTTCAATGCTAGAAAAATATATCTAGCTCTCATTTTGGGGGTTGTTCTTTCTCTTATGTAAAATGTCAGCATTTCTCTTCCAAAATCTTGATAATTATGTCCAGAAACATTGAAATATACCACGTAACGAAATAATTCCTTTTCCAACCCTGGAAACTTTTACGAGCAGGACAGCTTAAGAATCCTGTAATTTCATGATGCCTTCGGATTGCATCGTTCGTGAAAAAAGGGGTAGAAGTATACTGACAGGTTTATGATAGGAGCAATGCAGTTGTTTTTACATCACAAAAACCCCTAATTTCTTATCGGATAAGAAACTCGAATGGACACTATCCTGAACAGTCGTAAAATTAAAGACAACATAAAAAAAATCTCAATCCAGAAAGCAGGAGTGTAGCTGTTAAAGTACAGTGCGACTTGCTTACACCAAGCCTGCTTTACTATAGGTGATTTAAATCCTTATTATTACTGTGGAACTTCGTTAATTCAAACTTTTTTTATCCGAATTCGTAAGTAATTCTATTTTTTCTCTATTTTCTTAAACTTTCTATAGGCATAATACCTAAATATTGTTACAAACATGGAAAGTCGCTTCCCAGTAATGTGAGTCTTATAGTTGGGAAGAGAGTTTTACAGGGGTAAGTATGAGATGA
>BGPR01005278.1:0-17816 GCA_013235015.1 Araneus ventricosus
TATATATATATATATATATATATATATATATATATAAATGAAATTTTGTGTTATACCGTTAAAAAATTACTGGTAACTAAAAATAAATCGATACGGTCGAGTGACGACTTATTTTAGATTTTGCATGGACTTATCGAACAACCCTCGTATTTTTTAATGTTTTACACATCTTCATAGATAAAGCCAATACCTATTTTAAGACACAAATTTTCTTAAATTTATAAAAGGACTACCTTGTAAATTTCATGTTGAAGTTTAGTCATTTAAGAAGCCTAGAGGAAATATTAATATTACAACAACAATTCATTTCTAAATGATATCTATCGAAGAAAATTTTAACTTCTCTTGAGAAAATTCAAGCGTTGCAAATATGAATTTTCTTTTCGAGGCACGACAAATAATTTTCAAATCTAAAGTAATTTCGTAATTAAAAATTCGGCAATTGTTTATTAATTTAACTCTATGAAGACAATTATTAATTTAATGCCTTGTTGGAGACATAATTTTAATTCCATGTTAAGAATTTCGTCAATCACAGTTCGACATACGAACAGAAAGGGTTAAATGTTAAAATACGCATAATTAACCTTTAAAGAGCAGAGCAGTAAAACTTTAATCCGCATTTCATTGAAATTAATCTAATTTCCACGTATGTTGATGATTGTTATGTCAAACTAGGAGAATTTAAACTCAGAATTCAATAGACACCGAATATGACTGATAAGAAAGAGAAAAAAGAACAATTTTTGTCATCTGATGTCTTAAAAAATCATTTAATATAGTAGGAGACTGAATAAAAGAATATATGTCGCAGCATCTTTTATAAATAATCAATTTTTAATCGATCTTAGAAATTCAAATCTCAATTTTTTCTTTTAAATCCGGTTACTTTATTTAGATTAATTTCCCTTTTTGAAGCTACGCGAGGTCAGTTTTGGGGACAGTCCCGGTCATTTTCCATCATGGTTAGGTGACATTTCCAGAGGCATGTCCCACCCCTATACAAACTCCCCCACCACACCTACAAGAGAGCGTTTGAGGAATCGCTTCTCATTGAAGGATTTGGAGGAATCGCGTCTCAAGAACCTACCCTTCCCGCCACAGTTTCCGATCCAGAAGCCGAGAATCTGTCAAGTGCCCATGCAAAGTTCCGACGGTGTTAACATTCAGATTGTATGATAGAAAATTACCTTTTGGAACATGCAAAGTTCCGACGGTGGTAACATTCAGATTTTATGATAGAAAATTACCTTTGGGAACATGCAAAGTTCCGACGGTGTTAACATTCAGATCTTATGATAGAAAATTACTTTTTGGAAATACAGTGGAACTTCGTATACCGAGTAATTCGCATAACGAGCAAAATAAATTGAAAAAAAAATGACTTTCTTAACGACCGACGTTTGACATAACGAGTAACGAGAAGAGGGGAAGTCCCGGATTTTGTGCCTGCTACTGTCATATCTATGGAGCTTTATATTTCGTTTAAATTCTGATCAAGCTTGGTGTCTAATACTTGTGCGTACACTTTTAACTGCAACCTGTTTTAATTGTTAATCGAACAAGGTTTAATAGTAATAAACGCTTTGAATGAAACGGATGAGTTTGGTTATTTTCATATTTTGATTCCAGTAATATTTAAGACCACGGTTTTCTAAAAACAATTTTTCTGTCATGGATTTACAGTTGTTGATACGCTACGTAACAAATGATGCGACGTTTTCGAGTGACTTAACGAGTTGACTGACGTAGTTGAGTCAATGACGTGACGTAATTGACGTATTTCTTTTAATAAGGATAGCAGAACAGGTACAACAGTCTGTGTTTAGCACTGATTACGCTGTTCATTACTAAAATCCTACCCGCATTCCATGCTGGTTGATTCTGCATAAAAATAAGATGAAGTTGATTTAGGCTCCTTAACGATCTTATTTCTAATTTTCTTTGAATAAACGCTATACATAAAATTTTTTGAGTATTTGTTTCGGCATGGAACGCATTCTCGTATTTTACATTGATTTCTATGAGAAAAATGGTTTCGCTAAACGAGCGTTCGCATGACAAGTAAGCTTATGGAACGAATAATGCTCTTTAAGCGAGGTTCCGCTGTAAATAATCAATTTACCTTACTTTCAGCCTATATCATGGTATTTGACAATGTTCTTGAGGATAGCGTTGTTGTAATAGTATGCTATTCTGCTCGAAATGAAATTTTCAAAAATTTTGAAGTGTTTCTTAAGACATGTCAATGTTTTTGATCTTTTATACGCATAAACATGGCGTTCCTTTTCTTTTCTTAAAACTGTGATGTTCAGTATTAGATATTAAATTTTTAAGAAAGGCAGTTTTCGATTTATATCATTACAAAAAAAGGCTGGGCTAGTGAGGCGCAGGGAAGTGATCTACAAACAAGTTCCGTTTTGTGGTTTCAGGATTCACTATCGCTAACTGTATTTATTATTTGTGCGTATTTATCGAGCAGTGTTCAGTCAATTCCAATTCCGTTGCACATCAGACTACTTATAATGCAAACAGTGGCGAATCCAGGGGCGGGGGGCTATCGGGCTACAGCCCCCCAGAGCCAAGCCAGAATTCTTTATTTCATTTAACATCATTACAAATGTTTTTTCTTAATTTCTCTCTTTAAAAAATAATAAAAACGTTTCAACATTACTTTCTAGCTTGAAAGGCTCGAAAATTTTGCTACTTTTGTAGTCATTCCACTTGTACCTGTAGCATTGACGCGGTCGAAGACATTTTTTGGCTAGTTATTTCATCGTAATTTTTATTAAATTATCGAAAGCATTGTATCGTTCTTTATGATTCTTACTGTCAGGTGAGTAAAGTCTGTAACGTAGTAAAGAGTTTTGGTTTACTTTAGCTCGAAATTTTGACATTCAGTCACGAAGATACAAAGTTTCTTTTTATGACCTCAGCCGCTCCCCCCCCCCCCGACCGGAATCAGATTCGCTACTGGAATGCGAGTTTTGGGAAATGTAAAGAAAAAATACAGGAATGTTTAACGAAAACAACTATATTTCAAAATGTGTGTTTTGTTTAACTAGATTAAGATACCGTTTTTAAAGCTACACGTGGACGTCAAACGGTCCGTCTACGCATTTGGAACTCACGCCGAAATTTGAATCATAATCACATGACGAGGATGCCACCCATGTATGAGGCGGATGTTTGCGCGTATTTTGGAATTGTTCCGCATTGCGTACCTATGACCATTCATCAAAAGAAATATTTGTCGAGCATCTATCTTACCAGTACAGAAACATGGGTCATATTTGCACTTGTATGAAGGTTAGGTTATATTAACGTCCCGTTTTTGAAGCAACACGAGGGCTATTTAAGGACGGACCTCGTCATTTTGAATCGAGGTCAGATGACGAGGACGACACCTGAACTGGCACCCCCCTCTCCAAACTTCCGAGCAACACCAAAGGGAGGGTTTTGGCCACTACGTATGGTTTAGCGTGCAACGGGCCCCATACGCGGCGGATCTTCAGTGGAATCGGGTTTCGAACCTGCGACCATCCGGTCCCGAGGTCGAGACCCTATCACTAGACCACCGCGGCCTTCTGCACTTGTATGAAAACAGTCAACCAATTTATGACAGCCATATTAGATAGATATGACAATTAATACACTGTATAAACTATTAAGCAATGCCATATAGCACCGAAATGTAAAAGAATTATATTTTAAAGTAGATTTTATGGCTTAAATTACGCTGTTTTATTGAAGTATAACAAATAAATTTAGATGAAGTTATAAAATTAATGAGGGAAATAAATTAAGACAAAACTTTTTCAGTAAAAATAAAAACAAATTTCAAAAGATGGATGAATGAGTGATCAATTTTGAGGGAGGTGATAAAGAGTAAGCAAATAATGTCAAAATCTTTGCGTCTAACTTCCATTCTGAAAAATACTTTTATAAGTACGTAGACAGCAAGCACGTAATCTTGCCCATGTTAAGACGACGCACGTTTGCTTGTTTTAGAAATTGATCTAATTAATCTCCCTCGTGTACGTAAACAACTTAATCTTTCGGCTTTTTGAGTGATTAGCCTGCTTCATTTATTTTTTTAAGCTCAGTTGAGACATATAAAAAATTGGCAATTCATAAAGAAAAGAACACCTGTCAAAGGTACACTGAGAATTTGACCGAAGAAAATAAGGTGAGAGATATATAGATAGACGAATTAAAATTATGAACTTAATAACGCATAAAAATATGTGCATGTTAACATTAATTTAAAAAGAATTATGAACTGATCTTTCAATCTCATCGTAATCCATCTGAGTGCTGATGCATTCAGAATAATGTGAATACGCTGCTCTGCAGTGAAACAGTTAATTGAAATTGTAATTTTTAAAAAATCGTCTACATCTTTATCGTCATATTAGCTACGATGTGCTCGCTTTCTTGAGATTCCCTCTAGCTTGGCGACACAATCCCGGCTGTGGGACAAGAGGAACGTGCATTTGAGATCCGATTTCACCAACTATCCGCCGTGTATGTGAATGTGGTGCACATTAAAGTGACTTCCTACTTGGATTGGTGTGAAAGTTTTTTGAGGTGAGTTCCTGCTCAGGTATTGCCTTCATCATCTGACCAAGGCTCAACGTATGAAAACTTTCGTGAATAGTTTACCACAGCCTGATTTAATTTTTACGCATATAGTTTGATTTGTTACATTATTGCCTCTCTTCGAAGCTATTTTGGGGTGGACTTCATCGTTTTGAGAGCGGTGGTCAGACGATGAGAACGACATCTAAACTGACACACCACTCTCCAGATTTCCATGCCACAAAAACTGGAAAGCGTTTGGTATATAACTGCAGATTTAACCTTTTAACGTTCATTGGTTTCACAATAAAACCACACATTGAGCATTTTTTTTACTGCGCATGGGCGAAACGTAGCGTCATTTCTCTTTCATAACTTAAGAACCAGTTATATAGGCCAACTTTTATAAAAATTCCAGTTCAATACCGTTCGTATTCACAAAGATACAGGCATTGCAAGAGCTAAATTGCTTGTGATCTCTAAGAAAAACAAGATGATGCAAAAATTGAATCCTTGAAAGTAATATTAAATATCATGAATACTCACGTATACTTATAAATTAAATACATAATTGCATTTCGATGATAACTTATTCGGAGGGAAAATAGCACGTTACCGTTCATTGGTTTCACTGTGAAACCACAAATTTCTTGAAAATAAAAAAATGCCTCATGTTTAATACTCATTTTTGAAATAAATTTAGTAATTTTCAAAACGAAGTGTAGTGAACTCTAAAGGGTTCGTGCGTCATGCCCACATATGATACTTTCAGTAGAATAGGTTTCCAATCTCACGAGTCACCGGTCTCGAGATTCTATCGCCATTCCATCGTGAATATCTCCTTCTGCTAAAATAATTAAAAAGAAATCCGAAAGATGTTTTTTAAAAAAATTCACGCTTTCGGATACTTTGAAACATAATCTCCCTTTAAGTTCTCACTAAAGAATAAATGCTATATTTATTGGTGCTTTCTGTGTGAAAATCCGTTGCTAAGGTGTATTCGTCTATCTATACAAATATCAGCGATCGTATATCTTATTCCAAATTGTAGAAATCTTCGACAATTCATACTTTCAAAAATTTTCTGCATTAGTAACTGAGATATTAAAACCAGCTTTTCCACAACTGTTTGACTTTTTTCTGTCTGTTTATTTTGTTTTATTTTATTTTATGCATTTAAATTACTATTATAAAACCACTATATCCCCTCACAAGTGGCAGTGACAAAAAGTGGAAATGAGGGCAAAAAATGGTGAAGTACCTGTGCTCATCAAAAGGCTCAAATTAAAGACCAAGATGTATTGACTGAAGTGACTTTCGTCTTATATGTTTTCGTCCTATGTGTTTTAACCCTCTGATTCACAAGACCATTTGAATAGAGGAACCTAAACATACGGGAATGCCCGAGTTCCTCTTTCAGAGATAAGGGAAATTTAGTCCTCCCCCTCAAAAATAACAGTGACAGATGGAACTATTCGAATTCTAAGCACCCCCCCTTTTCCCCAAGCGCATCTGGGCGAGCCACAGTAACGAAGAAAGCGCTCGCCGCGGATGTGAAATTAATCACACTTAACGAAAGGGGGTGGAAATTTCAGAGTGATTCTTGGACGTTTCGGACTGCCACCGTCTTTTGCTTGAAAGGATGCTTCGGACCTTCCCGTATCGATAGAGGTAAAATCAAACATCCGTTTTTCCGGACATTCCGTTCTTTGACTTATAGATAAAATTCTGAATTCTTTCGATTTTATTGATAAGCAATTATTCATTACATTATAAATCAACCTGACACTTTCCAAATTTATTAGATTTTTGAATTATAATTCCACCAACCTTTTCTGAAATAACAATGACAGGAAGTTAAGTAACTTTGAGTTCAAAAACTCTGTTGAAATCCCCGGACTTCATTTTTGTGGATGAACCTGCATTTGAAGAGTTCGTACAGATCAAGATGAAATTCCCTATAACCAGTGGCGGACTGGATCTGAAAATATTAGTTGCCAGGAGTCAATGGGGACCCACTCATATCTAGAGTGCCATAACATATATTTTAAATACAATAAATTAAAGTTAATAACTTCATATAATGTATTCCTAATCTAGAAATCTGTTATATATATGTAATTAATTACAGTTTACAAGTATTATACATATTAATAGAAGTGAAATTTATGATTGAATTGGAAATAATTTTGGTGGGTGAGTATAGCATATTCTATATTTGGAACTATACTATTATTTTGTGAATATTTTAATAAAAACTGAAAATTAAGTGTGAGAGAGCATAGGAAATTTGCTAGAAAAAGTGTTCTTTCCTTTCCGTCTCTCCCTCTCTCTTGCACACATACATATCCTGGGGGCCCATATTGACTTATGTGCAAGTGGGCCCACTTGCCATCGGGCAAGCTGGCAACCTGGCCAGTCCGCCACTGCCTATAACACATGGCGCAGCATAGCCAAATCTGGCTCTTTCGCCATTAACCCCATATCAACCAACCGACACTACAACACAATGTTACACTGTAAAACCAAACAAAATTTAAACGAGAACCAATGAACTGTAAGAGTCTGAGCAATAAAATAATCGATTCAGTTTAATGAAAGTTCTGGTGAACGATTATTATTTCGTGTTACTAAATTCGTGTTATGGCTGATTGAAATTTAAGCAAAATAGATAAATAAATCCGGGTCATGTGAGTTCCTTTAAGACGAATGTTTGGTGAAGCAATTAAATGCTCTGAATGTGTATTCAAAAGATTTAAAATCCCCACTCGAAAAAGATCCGTAGTACACAAATTTCAGGCTAACATGATGAACTTTTTGAAAATGGAGTCAATACATGCAAGCTCCCAGTCACATGACAGACGTCTAACATGTGCTAACAACGCCTTTTCTTCCTACTGAAAAATACCCAACATATTCCTCCATTAAGCTCGGAAATATTCGTTACACCAGTTCACCGGAAAGCTTGGACTTATTGCTTAATGGAGTTCCTTATGAAATTTGCACCTCTTTTGCGCCACTAGTCGGGTACAGATTGATGGGAGCTTCAAGAGGCACAGTTTCAGCATTAAGCCTTTCGATTGGTATGTATAAATTACATTGTCTGACTGATTGGCCTTTGAGATGTAGAGGATTGTGATGGCCTGGTGAACATTAAGAGGAACATTCAACAATAGGCCACTCCACTTTTTTTGGAACATAGGATGCCAAACCCCTTCGTCAATGTAGGAAACTGATGAAAATTGGTGTAAAAAAAGGAAAAGGTTAGAATTCCATCCGGTGTGGATTTTCATTCGGTCCAATAGGCCATAAAACTGAAATACGATAGTCGGTTAGGGAGACTGAGCCTCTCTTACAAAAGTGAAAACTACAAAATGGGAGAGAGGAAGTATGGGTGGGAGTCAGTCTGGGGATACTAGTTTTGTAAGCGGGGGGAGGCGCAGTATCCTAGGGGATCGGGTTGCCCGTAGGTGCGGTTGGCGCAGTCCGACCTGTGAATGACCCACCAAATTTGATGGGTTGAAAATGGAACCGGTCTGCTAATAAGCCCTCCAAATGGATTGGAACACCCTTATGGTGAATGTCCAGCTTTAAAACCGGCTGGATGATCCCCCAAATGACCTGGAGTGGAAATTTAGAGGGTGGAGTTTGCCGGCTTAGGTATTGTCCTTGCCATCTGACAAAAGCTCAAAGTTAAAAGTCCGTTGCAAAATAGTTCTCATAGTGCTTCAAGATGAGAAGACAATAAAATCAAGCTAAATTTTCAGATATGGAAGTCACCAGATTTCGAAGATTTTATTTTTAAAATACTTGGAGATATGTGATTATTTTTGATGAAGTTGTGTTAATTGATTTTTATTGGCATATCGCACTTATTACTGCCGGAACGTAAAATTGTGTGTTTTTCGAAAACAATGGCTCGTTATTTTCGTTGCCGTTTCGATGCGGAGATATAAATGCACACATAGATTCTTAACTTGAAGATTCAAATTTTAAAAGTAAAAATCCACACCGCAACGATATTTGCCTAAAGTGATCCCAGTCAATAAACGAATTTCATCTACCTCATCTAACCAAAAATAATCACCTCCTTAACACCATTGAGAAGGGCCGCCGATGGAATATTTACCTCCGAGAATCCGCAATCCTATCCCTCAGGCGGTCTCCTTCCTCAGTTTTTATCAACGTTGTTACTTTCTCATCCATCATTTTCAGGCTCGCTGACGTCAGCAAACTCGGTGGCTTTTGGCGACGATTGATTGATAGAAATTAGCGCGGACTCGGCGCCAAATTTTCGCCCACGGAAGCAATTCTGGAGACATCAACGGCGCATTACGGAGCGAGATTTTATAAAAATGTTTCTCCTCTCGCCCGCTGCGACGGTTTTATTTTTTGATTTTGCACGCTGATTTCCATGTCCCTAATTGAGCTTTATGGAGAAAAGCAAGCCGATAATGCGGTCCTCGGAGCTTCCAAGACAAATTGCCGTTTCGGCACTCATTGTTTTGACGTATTTGAAAGGCGGGATTCTTTATGAATGTTCTGTTCAGCAGTTGACTATATAAAGCGTGAATGCCTTTAAAAAATTATGATTAATACATTTGGTTTGAATTGATTATGTAATGAAAGAACATGCGATTGCTATCAAATTTCTATTGATTTCATTTTTTATCACTTTATCTGACACAACTCTCGCCTGAGATTCGAACCATTTATAAATTAGATTATCCGTTCTCTGTTTTCTTTGAACCCTTTATTTACCGAATTAACTTATCAGCAACTTTTCAATTTAGTTTAGTTTAGTTTTGAAGCAACACGATGGCTATTTTGGGACGGACCTGAGCTGGCACCCCCTCTCCAAACTTCCGCACCATTTTATGTATTTTTATTGTTTCTTGCTTGCCCGAGCAGTAAATCAAGCTATTCTCTCCCCACCGAGTTGGGTCGAACCATGTTTATACTCCCAGCTCTCTTGTATTTAAAAGTACTGCCCCTGTTCGGGCAATGCCTGTATCATCTTATTGTACCCAATAAATCCCGTCCTTCAAATGCTGGTGGGACGGTTCTCTCCCCGCTGATCCTCTACCGGCCTTACACCCTTCTTGGGTAGGCCGGGCCAATGTGGGTATTTTTGCACCACACCAGCGGGAGGACGTTTGGCCACTGCGTATGATATAGCGTGCAGCGGGCCCCATACACGGCGGATCTCCAGCGGAAACGGGTTTCGAATCTGGAACCCTCCGGCCCCAGGGTGGGGGCTTTACCACTAGGCCACTACGGCCCCTTTTGGCACCATTAGATACGTTTTAATGCAGAATAACCCCAGGAAAGATGAAAATATTTTTTAATTAAATAAAATATTTTAATTAATTTGATTGATGATTTAAATAATTTAATTTTTGTCTTCATCTTCTTTTGTCATATATACGGGTACATCTTTTGGCTAGCTGCCGGAACTACATTCCTCGTGTTCATGTAAATACTGTCAGGAAAAACAGTCAAATTACGGAGTTATAAAAGTGATTAAATCAGTACTTTTAAGTACCATCTGGAAATGAAGGGTTGACGTCAGCAGAGGATGGATCGTTTTATTAGATAGTAGGTATGAATTGTATCTCATTCAAACGGCGATCAACGAGTTAGTGAACCTTACAAGGCAGTGTTAGAGGAGTCAATTTACGTGACGTCATGACAAACGTAACTACACACGTCACTGAACATTGATTGCTCATTCTCTAACGCTGTGTAGTGACGTAACTTCCGTTTCCACTTGCAAGATACGTGGGGTAGGAGTGGCCTGTAGGAGTCGCGGCTTCGGCACTGGAGGTTCACGGGTTCGACACCCGATTCCATGGAAGATCCATGCGTACTGGCCTGGTGCATACTGAATCCATCGAGAATCAAGCGCTCTCCCGCTGGCATGTTGCACAAGTTTAGAGGGTGGTTCCGGTTCAGGTGACTTCCACATCTTCTTACACTGGTTCAAAATTATGAGGTCCGTCCCAAAATTGTCTTATATTAGCTTCAAAACGGAAAACTAATCTAACTAAACTAAACTAATCTGCTATATGCGCGAACCATTCCAAAATAAAATCGACGCGGCGCATCTGACACGTGTTACGTGAGCATAAATTAATTCCATTGGCAAAAATTTGTCTCCTTTTATATTAACCTTTTCCTCATTGGCGGGAAAGATATTGCGCCAGTAGATTTTTTTCCTCTTTGTACTAGCTGGAACAAAAGCTGTATTACTGAGTCATTAAACTTTCATTTTAATGCTTAACTAATCTATGATATCAGTAATCACTATGTAGATAGTTTTACATTCCTGTTTCATTGTATTATTACATACGTAATAAATAGATTTATTGTTATTGGATAAAGAATAGGTAACCTCAGGATAGGTCGAAAATGGTTCAAAATGTTATCATTTCAGGACTTGAAAAGAAAGGAAAGCACTTTCTTGTTTCTTCGTTAAAATTCGCATTTTTAAAGGACGTGTCAGACAGGATGTGTATTCCGTAATCTAAACGTTAATAATATTTAATGTCAGATTTGGTTTGAATATTTGTCCAGAATTTGTGACGGTATTCTTAACGTTGTTTTTTTTTTTATAAAATAGTATACGGGTGGGCTTCTATTAAAAATGTAGAGTTTAAATTGTTTCATTCTTAAAATTCTATGATATCCACTGAAAAAATTTTGATTTTGGAAATAAAAATTCAGAAATGTTAACACGTGTAAACTGTATTTTCCTTCAACATAATGACACTGTAATAGATCTTACGTGATCGATATTGTCAATAAAGAATGAAATAAAAAAAATAGAAGCACGGTATTTTTCTGATTATCAAGTGTCTAAAACTACATCAAAAGCTTTTTTCAACTGAAAACTATCCAAATGCTTTTTTCACTATTTGTTCTGCTTTTAGTTTTTTTTACATATTTATATTTAAAAATAAAATTTTAAAATAATTTCTAACAAATAATAAAATAATAATAAATTATAAAGTAATTTGTAATTTTTGAAGTAAAGATTAACGCATTGTCGATTTCAGTTAAACATAATCATGCATTTTTAAATTACGTCCATTCAATTTAACGAATTCTAGAAAAATCTGAAATTGAGAAAACGTTGCAATATTAATTTTTTGGCCAAATAATACCTAAGAACATGTTCAAATATAATATTTCTCCCCATTTTGATGGGTTTGCCTCTTCTTGTCTTTCCTTATTAGCAATAAATTTTTAATTCGCATATCTGGTGACACATGTGAATAACACAGTGGAAAATGAGAGTAAAACTATCTACAGGATAATTAGAGACTCCATAGAAGAGCTACGCTAGGAGAATGAAGCTCTAAGGATTTTACTGCTACTACTGTTGAATTAGCCCGTACTCGAATATGCTGGTGAAGCATATGGAGTAGCCCATAAGAGGTGCTGCAGGCACAAAATGAAGTAGATATGATGGCTGCAATCCCATTTGGTCAAGGACTCTTAATAAAGGACAAGTATGTTATCTCCTGTTGGTCAAGGTTAGGTTAGGTTAGGTTATATTAACGTCCCGTTTTGAAGCAACACGAGGGCTATTTAGGGACGGACCTCGTAGTTTTGAGCCGCTGTCAGATGACGGGAACGACACCTGAGCTGGCACCCCCTCTCCAAACTTCCGCGCCACACCAACGGGAAGACGTTTGGCCACAACGTATGATTTAGAGTGCAGCAGGCCCCATACACGGCGGATCTTCGGTGGAATCGGGTTTCGAGCCTGCGACCCTCCGGTCCCGAGGTCTAGATCGTATGGGCCGTCCACAAACGATGTCACTCTTGGAGAGGGGGGAGGGGGTTTGTGAAATTGGGACAGTTTATGACAAGGGGGAGGGAGGGGCTATCAAGAAGCGTGATATCACACATTTTGGTTAAAATAAAAACATTGAAAACCAGCAGATTAAATTTTGAAGTTATTTTGAAATTGTCAGAATTTGAGGGTATTTTTAATCGGGGCTGAAACAACTTTCGTGTGATTTTTTTCCCACTTATATTCCTTTCTTTTCGAAAAAGGCATTCAGGGTAGGTTCTGAGAATATGGCAGCAGCAGAAATTCTTCACCATTAGAAGAAAACCTCCCATTGTCACACCCTTGAAATGTCCAACAAATGATACGTCGTCCCACCTGGGTGAGTCGTAGAACTGGTAGTGGCACAAACAGGTTGATCTTATTGAGACGTTTTTCGTTTTTTTTTAAATTCAATTTGTTTAAGAGTATTTTGTGTTCATAAAGTAAAGATAAGATTTAAAGCAAAATATTTCAAATTCCAAAATACTACTGTTTTCAATTGCTCTTTTATATTAATATTTTATTATTATTGTATATTAATTAAGTTTTTTGTTGTAAACCTTAATCTTATTTCATACAAAGTAAGATCACATATAGTCATTATTTTTATGCCATAAATGACATTAAAACACATAGTTAAAGTTTAAAAATAAAATTTGAAATATGATCTATAACATAGTGCTTTGTTCCTGAACTGCATGTATATGTTTATGTAATATATCGTGACATGTGACAAGGGAGAGGAGGGGGTATGGTGAAGTGTGACACTTTGTGACAAAGGGGGGAGTGGGTCAAAAATATTGAAAAAAAGTGTGACATCATTTATGGACAGCCCCTCACCACTAGGCCACCGCGGCCCCTCTTGTTGGTCAAAGCCATATTGGAACACCTAAGGTAGAGGTCTAACCTAGATTCTATATATGGGTTTTTTATCTTTATCTTTATCACCACAGTATGCCCCCGTACTCAGAGCCAGGATGGCTCCCAGTCGGTTGGGTGGGTACACGTGGAGCTTTTTTCAAAAAAAACTTTACAATCTTAGATGTTTTATCAATTTTGAATTCAAAATAACAGTGAGCAAGAATTTAAACAGTCGTAAACCTAATAAAGAACAATGAACATATAAGAAACAACAATAAAATATAAAAACATATAAGAAATATTTAACATATCATAATGATTTGAAGAGAAGTTCCTCGTTCTTGTAAAAGAAATCCATAAGATTTTGAATCCTATCCCGGGAAAGAGGATTCAGCATTACTCTTTGCCACCATAGTTGTATATGATCTGTTGTAGGTTTTGTAAGGTGTTAGAGGATACTCCGTTGCGTGATGAATAGGGCTACCTTGTTCACCACAACCACGGAGGTCAGTCTATTTAAGATGGGACCGATGGAGATAAGTTGGAAAGGGCCCATGCCCTGTTGCAAAATGAATTTCTGATCTTTGCCATGGAATTGGTGTAGTTTGAACTTTGGGTTGAATTTGGTATATGTTCCGGCCGGTTTCTACAGTGTCCCATTGGATTTGCCATTATTTGCTAGAAATTTCATCAAGTCTCTTTTTGAGATAACTTCGTGGTGCTGGGATATATATTTTTTGACCTTCAGAGGTCGCTTGTTTTGCTATGATGTCTCCAGCTTCGTAACTAGGTGTTCCGTCGTGTGCTTTAAACTATGCAAGAGTAACGGTAGTAGACTTATGCAGAATCCATTGAATGTCCTGCGCTATGGGATTTTTAGTATATATGGAAGACTCTCTATATATGGGAGGCTGCGTTATGGGATTTAATAGTACACCAAACTGTACTATTAAATCATATAATGTATGTTTCGTTAAAATGATTCTGTTTGACGCTATATCACGGGATGAAAAAAGATTTTATACACTTCCAACAATACATTTTTTATTTCTGTCAGCGTCACTTTTTTATTGTTGTTGTAACAATGTTCTTTAAAGTAAACAACATCAAAAATAAAATATCTTTTGAATTGCGCTGTAACAATGAAAAGTATTGTTATAAAGTATCCTAAACAATGAAAAGTATTGTTGTAAATTAGTTTTTAATTAATATCTTTTTCACTAATTAAAATTTCGATATTTAAATGGACGAAATGGATTCCTTGAATTATTCCCCATCTTTTGGTACTTTCCGCGCGCTTCTCCGTTCGGAGATTCGTGAGAAGATAGCCGGACATACATACAAACATACATACAGTCGAATTTTAATAGTGTAGATTCCGTCGCGTGCTTTAAACTATTCAAGAGTAACGGTAGTAGACTTATGCAGAATCTGTTGAATGTCCTGCGCTATGGGACTTTTAGTATATATGGAAGACTCTCTATATATGGGAGGCTGTCTTCATGCAGGAATTTTCAGGAGAAACTGGTCCACATCTGTGTTTCGCTTGGAGGAAGACTAAGAAAATCTCCAGCAGGTGGCCTGACCACAAGAAGCAATTTGGTATTAAAGCGCACATAGGTCTATCAGTTTTTGAGTAACTCTGGAGCCCACTCTCTCCCTATTCCTCAGCCTTAACTAACTAGGGCCCTGGATGAAAATATTGAAAGAATTTACAACTTTTAATCTTGTAATAGCAGTAATTTGAGGAAACGCTTTACTTTCTAAAAATTTCTATCCTCTTGTTTACAAAATAAATAATTTTATATTCAATCTTTATTTTCAGTAAAGTGAGAATGTTTACTTATCAAAAAGGACACTGAAAAAAAATCCCGATAAACCTAACTTTTCCATCAGGCCTTTCTGCTAAAACAATCGACGTCCACGTATTCGTAACACAACCCCATAACTATAAGCAACAAGACCTCGGGGAAAATAATATAATTGTTGCGCCGCTGGCTGAGAAGGAAAAAAGATTTGTGTACAAAGGGGCAAAACGGAAGCAGGACCGGAACTCCTCAAATTAAAGATGCGGATTTTCTTTGTACCCAAATCCTCTTAGGCCGTCGACTTTTTAAAGCTCGACAAAGAAGCTTTTTTCAGCCAACAAAGAGATTAGAAGTTAGGCTTCATTAGGTAGACAAAAAGAAGCAATTTATTTTTGCTCGCAGGGTTCGGAGCTTGACTCTGCACGGGGCAGCACGGCAAATTTGTCTGTTATTGGGTTATTTGCTGCAATATCCACTTACTGCTTGTTCAGTATTAGCATTGAAAGGTGAAGGATTAGAAGCTGAAAGTGAAAAAAAATCGAAATTTTCTTTTGAAGTCGAGGTCTCTTTAAATTATGCCGTGTTGTTGAATAAATGTCGTAGTTGAGGTGAATTAAACTTTCTTTGTTGTACAATATGCATTCTTCAGAATTTACTACAATTTTTTTATATTTTACATGGAGTTTTGTTTAATTTTATATTAATTATTCTTATTTAAGAGGATTTTTATATAAATTATTATTAGATTTATTTTTGCACGGCTCTTGATTCTTACTTGTATAAGACTGAATTAAAGTTTTAAAGATTTAGGAATTAAAATTTTGAAAATTTTACTAGGAAAAACAATTATTTTAATTTTTATATTATGTTATTAAAACTTTTAAGTAAAAAATGTTTAGGGATTATAGATGGTGACTACAAGTGATTAAATTGCGATCAAAATAAAAACAAATAAACATTCTTATTGATTAAATGTCTTTCGCTGATTTTATTGTATCTTTAAAATTGAGTCGCTCAAAAGCCAAAGCAGATAAGTCCATTTTTTAATGTCTTCTGGTTTTTGTAAAAAATGAAGGAATTAATAACATTATTTTCAGTTACTAAAAAATTCACTTCGTTGCATCATTAGAAGACTTTATATACTTTCACTAACCAAATTAATAAACCAAAAATTTAAAAAATTATTGTATTAAAAAATGTGAATTTTCTCAACTTTTTTTCTGGACTTATCCGAATTGGCTTCTGAACGACTCAATTCACGTGTAGTAGAATAACTTTTATTTTAAGCTATTTTCAATAAAAAATAGAACAAAATTATAATAGTATTGTTCATTTTTTATCCACATGTTTACAAATGAATCATGTAAGCTTTACCACGTTCAAAATTTTTTTTAAACAATATATCAAATTTATTTGAAGTAAACTGTTCTGTAATACCACCTCAATATCTGTAAATCTAAAGCTCAATTTTAATGTCTTTAATAGTTCTTTGTTTTGTTTATGAATCTGTTTTCTTTCAGGTGTTACCGAAATAGAAGAGAGTACCAGTGTCCTGTGTTAACATCAATGAATATCCAACCGATAACAGAACATTTGTAATATATAACAGCTTTAATGAACCAGGGAACTAATTGAAAGCTTAAGAACAAATGGGATATTTTACTTTCGCGTTTCGCCTATATCTCTTAATCAAATGTTGAATTTGCTTCCGGTGACATAAAGGAAAATTTGCTTTTCATAATAGATACATCTTGCGGAGAAAGAAATCTTTTGTGATTAAATATGAATACGCTTCTTCAAGAATTCCGCATATAAAAATACTTGTAAAATGTTTCCTCAATAACTGTTGAATAAATCCTTAACATCATGTGAAGCAAGACCAATTCCTTCATATTAAGATGCAGTATAAAGTTGGCAAACCCAAATGCAGCGGAGAAGTGTGCCTAAAACAGCCATCTTGCACTAAAGAGAGACGATCTTCCTGTACCATAGTTCACATTGAACTGGTCACCTCATGGCCAGTGACTGTCCTATGGATTCTATTGTCATGGTTAGTGTCCACTCTGGCCACGACAGCCTACGTTCATCCAGAATGGTTTGTCAAAGAACACCATCCCAAAAATGAGGTCCTACATTATGACAGGGAAGGACTGGTTTCTACCATGGGAATGGTGTCCGTGTGTTATCGTGGACATGACAAGAAAGATGACGACGAACTAGAATGCCACAATTTTGACGAGGACTTTCCATCTAGTGCTTGGCAGACGTCTTATGTACTGTTTGGAAGCGGATGCGTGCTGCTAACTTGGTGTTCCATACTAGCCTTTTGCAATGTGTGGATCATTGGCAAAAAGAACAGACAGTTAGTAGCCATGCTAATCGGAAGAATACAGCTAGTGGCTGGTAAGTGCTTCTTTATATTCACCTTAGCATCATACAGGATGATTCATAATTGTTTTTTACTTACAGTTTTGAATACAAACCTTTAGGGGAGGTAAAAATAGAATAACAAGACTGAATTGCATAGGAATATATTACCGGAAACTCCTACCAGGATGGGACAGAGGATGCATAAAGATTGCAGAAACGTCAAGACAGCAACAAGAGTCAGCTGTTTATTTCGCTTTATTTTATGCATGGACAGTACGTCCACACGTCCAGTTTCACAACAACGTCTCAAAATTCTTACCATTCACAGTTATACATGGTTCACAACTGCGGCACAT
>BGPR01005278.1:17826-40300 GCA_013235015.1 Araneus ventricosus
CTTTAGCTTAAGAAAATTTGAAATAAATAATAACATAATAACAGTTCAAAAATAAAATTTAAAAAATACTAAAAAGATATAAATAAATATTCATCTTTTGAAGGCATATCATTTTTTTTTATTTTTAGTAATATTCGTCATTGAAAAAAGTCATTCCAATTTTAATTTGCGTTTGTTAGATTTATTTTCAATTACAAAACAATAGGTTTATAAAAACTGATACAAGGAAACGAATCTTCATAAATCCCTTAATTTAAATTGTTTCATAAAGCAGCATTTTCTTTCTATAAAGCATTTTCCATTTGTGTTAAACACTGCATCAAATACAATTTGAAACAGCACCGCAATTGAAAGCGCCCTTGCAAATTCGTTCGAAATGCGACTGAAAGAAAATTAGCAAGTTAATATGTTTTCTGACGCAAAATGAAGAAGACAGCTTTTATTAATAAAAGAATACAATTAATTTCGGCTCTGATTTCTTTCCATGTCATCCATTATGCATGTCATCGGAACAAAAACGACGAGCAAAAAATAAGAATAAAATAAAAACTTTTCGAAGCGCACACATAATAACAATTTAACATTAGCACTAAATCGTCCCCTTTATCTTCAGTTGACGTGGAACCCAATTCATCACCTCTGTTAAAACATTAAAAAGGTCATATTTCGCTTCCCCTAAACGTTCTCCGCATTTGTTCTCTGCCCAAAACAAGTCAACGGAGACTTTATGGTCGCAGGGAGAAAAAAAAAATGGCGGGGAAATGCACTCAATCGTACATAATTTCTACGCACTACCAGAAATTAAAACGAAACATTAACCTTTTATCTAACTAATGGGTTTGAAGTGAAATGGAAAGATTAGTCCAGGGCTCGTGTCCGACATTTTTGGCCAGAAAGTTATGCATGGAAATAGCAGAATGTATTGCAAGTTGATGATCTTAGCTCTTTATTTACCAAATTAACTTACCAACAACTTCTCAATTCTATTTTGCCATCATAGATACGTTTTAATACAAAATAACCCAAGGAAAGATGAAAAACGTTTTTAATTAAATAAAATAGTTCAATTCATTTCATTAATAATCTAAAAATTAATTTGTCTTCACCTGCCATCCACTGCTAGGTGTCAGAACTACATTTCTCGTGTTCATGTGAATACTGTGAGGAAAAACGGACAAATTACGAAGATATTAGCGTGATTAAAGCTTTAAGTACCGTCTGGAAATAAAGGGTTAATCGATATTCTTTTCCATAACAAAATTTTAATTGACCGAATGACGCTATGTCCTGTTTCAACTGCACCGTTCGGCATATCGCCTGTTTGTCTGTAAATTTGTTCGTTACACAATCACGAACAAATGGGTAGTTCGATTTTCTTCTAATTTGGCATGGCGGTTCCTTGAAGTCATTAAAATAACGTATATATCAGAATTTTTATTTTATCATTCGGTTTCAATTTGGGGGCGTTTTAATGGTTTCAACGTTTGATGCGTCAACGGCGAGTTTAGTAAAATTATAACATTTAAGCCATTTTGGTAAAGGCTAGATATTGTTCCAAAGAAAAGGCCAGTTTTAGAAAATAATTTGGTTTATTTACAAAATGCGAGTCAAGAGAAACAAAAGAAACGCTGATAAGACTAAAACAGGTAGAAAGAGATGACAATAAATAAAATATATCCAAAGAACTAAGGCACGCGCTTAAATTTGAACATCACGTGGAAATTTCTAGAACTTTCTTAAATGAATCATTTTACACAATGCTGTCAGTAAATGTTTAATAATTTATAGAAAACTAATTAAGTAAGGAAACATAAAGTTTTAATTCACGTGCGTCTAATTTTTATAATTTGAAAGAAAGGAAAGTTACGAAGTTTCTTTCTTTTTTTGCAATATTTAATTGTAATTTTTTAATACTGATAAAAGCAGATATTTAATGGTAATTTTGTGAATGCTGATAAAAACAGAGATCTATGTAAATAATTCGCATTAAAAAAGACTAAACGTTTAAAGACTGTGATGAAGAGCAGGTTTTAGTATTTTTTTCTTTGGACATGAGGTTTGCTGTTCACAGGACTACTAGTGCACAGGATGAATAAATATAAAATCTCCTTATTCAGACCACAAAACACGTGAAAAAACTATTTGTTGTAAGAACATCAAATCTGGTTGGTACGCATTGCAGAATAGCGCCAAACGAATACACAGTGAATAAATAAAATAAAATAAAAAAGGGAGAAAATAAATTTCTGGCAATAATGGCTATTTCTGCTTTCTAGTGTCTTAAGCGTACAAAGCGAAAGTATTGTAACCGTCTAAAAAGTTCAACCTCGAGATTTTGATGAATTTCCACGTTTTAGACCCTCCTGATTTCGACCCCCCCCCCATTTTTGGTAATATGTCTGTCTGTTGGTTTGTGTATCAATTCATAAATTGGCGGAGAAGATTTACTTCAAGAACGACAGAAAATAAAAATTTGATTTTAGAAACGAAGGTGAGTGATTGTGTCATTTCACGTAACGCCAAAATTGTATGAGAAACGCAACTGTACATTTCATCTAACTTCTAATCGCACGTTGTCTAAGGACGTGTGTTGTGACACCAAGTTATTTTTTCTCCTCCAAGATGAGCAATGGATTCTTAAATTAAATTGGCTCGTCATATTTGATGTATATCTCTTAACCCATTCTGCCATTGTCCCTTTTTGGGGACGCTTGTTTTCTTTTCATTTTCACCTAAAGACTGCCATTTTCAGCTTTGATCGTTGCATCTCATTGTTGAGCTGACTACTATAAAAGATACAAATCGTTTTTCTCTAATTAAAAGTTAATTCTAATTTAAAGTTAATTAATCAGTTCAATTAAAATATTTCAGAAATAACGTTTTCTTTCATATTTTATTCATGTTATCATATTAATGTAATTTTTTTTTGAAAAAGTGAAATAATAGAATTTTGGCAGATAATGAGTTAGCGTTAATTAACTCCATTTTTAATGTTTATTGTAAACTTTTTTTATGTTTGTATGTTTTTATTGTTTGCAAGATGCAAGGAGTTTCGTGTAAAACATGGATTTAAACATTTTGCTTCCTGTTTTTTTTATTTAAATAAGGTTTATTATTTCTGCATTGAGACATTTTAAGAGGTTAGCAATATTTTCTCTTGCTATTTGTGAAAAGATAATAATTTCCCCATTTTTTAAAATGAATTCTTAGGTTCCAGAGCTTTAAAATTGGGAACAAGTATTGCGAATTAGAAATTTGCATGATGAATATAAAGTGGAATAGCACAAATTAATTAAAATTGAGTTTCAGATACCAAAATTGATATGCAGTTTAACCCTTATCGAATTTTTTTCAGCTAATAATTAAAACAACTCGTCTGTAGAATATTCCTACAATAATATTTGCATATCAAAATTTATTCAACATATCCCCAATCTTAAATTCAAATTATTCGACAAAATTGTAGAATTTTACTGGTTAAAAAAACACAATCTGCTGTTCAACAAGATTTCTCAATATTCAGATTAATTAAATTACGATTTCATGTTATTCCAAAAAGAAATAAGAAAATTCCCCTCTTATATAAATATTGGATTTCATATAATCATTATTTAAAGAGATTACTACTGCTTAATTCGGTTTAAGTGGTTCAATTTTTAGATAAAACTATTTCTGATTTAACTATGCTGAATAGTTATCTTAACTATAATGATAAAACTTACTTTTGTTTTATTTTCTCATATTTACTTGTAAGGAATTATATGAAAGTTATTTATCACTTTTCTGGTATCATTTGCAAATTAATTTAAATGGCTGATGACGCAGTATTAGATATTTCTCCGAATTCTTTTGAAAATGAATTTTAAATTTTAAAGAGGGTAAAAAAGGTGCTTAGTCATAAAACACACATTTCCCAATTTCTCATTCATCACTCATCAAACAACACATTTTAGATTAAATTAGTTCGATATTCATTTAAAGCATTCGAAATACATAATTGCTTTTGGTTGGAGATTTCACGCCATTTAATTTGACTCATTAATATTATAATTACCATATCTGACATTATTTCTTAATTGAAATAAAATTCTTCTGGTTAAAAAACCGTCCATTGATTTTTTTAGGTACAATGTATCCTGAATAAACAGCAACCAAAAACAAAGAAACAATAATAATAAATAAAGCCATACTTTTTTTTATGTTGCATATCAAAGTTCAGATCCATTTAAACATAATAATTACTTCGAAAAACAACTGATTACCTTAAACAATATCAACTATCTAAACAACACTAGCTCACTTCGGTATAGTATTGGTAATTAACATTTAGATCAAACAAACATAGGAGGACAATTCATTTCATGAACTACTTTACTTGAAAAGAAAGTTTTATCAAAAGCTTAAGGAAGTTTTTCTAGCCCCACCAGTGGCCAAGCGGGTTACGACATGGCTGAAAAAATGAATAGTGGGAAGAAAGTCAGGGGTTCTGTTCTCTGGCTGTGTGACCCTAGATCAGCGGTTCCCAACCTATGGGCCGCAGCCCACTTGTGGTCCTCGGATAGCCTATTAGTGGGTCGCGGTCCGCTAATCAAGTTAGGGGAGCTTCAAGAGTCTCACTCATTTTTTGCTTTATAAACAATATATTTTTAATCCTATATGTATGTAACATAAAAGAAAACAAATATAAAACTTTGAAAATTTTATGCCTCCTTTTCAGTTTAGAAATGTCTTTTTTTGCGTTGGTGCTTTTTGGGGAGATAACGGCTTATTTTAACGTTTATTCCTTAGCTGTTAGCGGAAAAAGCACTATGAATATCAGTGGGAAGCCCCACCCCTCCTAATGAGCGGTTTACCATAATGTTCTTTCCATTATTTAATCTTTTCCAATTTTCTCGCTTTATCTTGTTTTGTCATTGTTTTTTCTTACACACACACACGCAAACACACACATATTTATATATGTGTGTTTTGCTTGTATATTATACTTAGTGGGCCTCAAAATATTTTTTACCCAACAGATGGTCCACATGACCCAAAAGGTTGGAAACCTCTGCCCTATATGACTAAACATTCGTCTAATAGACGACCGACCCTTGCCAGTTTTGAAAATGCGAGATGTCCCCGTTGTGCGCACACCACATCACTCACAGTACCTTCACAACTAGTAAAATGAGTTATCCGAATATGATAAACACTTGTTACTTATCGAAATTTGCTGCAATCGTCGTCTAATAGTCGAATGTTTAGTTATAACGTGCAGAAGATTGTATAAAGTGCAGAAATTGATCTTAGTTGCTGAAGACACGACGACAAACAAAACGCACAATTTGTACTTTTTGTCTACCTAAGAAACGCAATGTCAAAATATGTGTGCAACTACAAGGGTATTTGTGGATACCACACTTTTTGTTTCTGTCAACAATACAAACGCTAATTTTCACCACATTTCTATTTTTAAATGACATCATATTATAATACTTTTCCTAAGTTACACTAAATTTTCGAAATAAAATAAAGAAAATACAAATATATACTTGTTTTTAATTCGTAGTCTATGAGTTGAATGATTAGTTGCAGAGTAACACTGATTTAAGTTCAGTTTTCTAGAGTTATTCAAGAACTGGTAAACCGGTTTTCGCTTTAGGAAGGAATTGCACCTTGCGGTCGGGTTGGCTACTGGAGATTTTCCAAGAAGCGAAACACAACATAGACTAGTTTACCCTGAAAATCACCCAGAAAGGCAACATTGCCCCATGGATCGGAGCTAAATGCGATTCCTACCTCAGGTGCTACCATAAGGTTCTCTGGGTGTCTTTGACCTACAAGATGGCACACTTCTCCTTTATCATGAATCTTTGATTCATGGACTTGGCTAGTTATCCTGGACTTCTCCTTTATCATGAATCCTTGATTAGTGGACTTGGCCTGTTATCCTGGACCAAATCGGATTAGAGTCATCATCACGTTATGAAAAAAACAACTTATGAAATCTTTGCAGTACAGTAAAGCTTCGATTAACTGTCACCATCCGGACCACGGATAACAGAAAACTCTTAACACATATGTATAGTAAGGTGATTTCACTGCTGGCTTGGACAAAAATGAAAATAAAATCCTTTAAAACTCAATAATACATACATATTGTATTTAATTTTACGAAAAGATCAATTTAAACTTAAATATAAAAGTACAGTGGAGTCTCCCTATAACGAAATCGCTTGGTTCCAATTGAAAAATTCGTTATAGAGAAAATTTCGTTATACGGAGATTAGAGATTTTTGCAGTTATTTAAGTAAATGTTCCGAACTTTTCAATAGGTGCGATAAGTTCAAATGTATTTAATTATGATTTTCAATTAAAAATGAAGTAATATATATTATGAATTTGTTCAAATTGTACTAATTTTTATTGTATAAATAAAATGCTCAGAAGTTAAGACAATTCACCAATTTAGAGAATAATATGTACTAGTATGTATTTACGTTTATTTTACTTGAAAAATTCCGTTATTTTACATTGCTTTGCATTTCGTGATGTAAAATTTTCACATTTTAAGAGTGAGTGGTTCCAGAAGCAGGCACGTGTGAGCGAAATGGTTGCACAGAAATGATCAACTTTCTTCAAAAATGACAAAAATCGAAAATATAAATCTCTGAAAAAATTCGTTATAGGGAGACAACCACTTCGTTATATGGAGAATATTTTGAATGTTATTTAACATTCCGATTAGAAATTTCGTTATAGGGAGAAATTCGCTGTACAGAGACTTCGTTGTAGGGAGACTCTACTGTAGTAATGTACATAAATGTATGGTAATACAATAACGAATTTTTTAAGACGATAACGGATAGCACAAAATGACGGTTAAGCGAAGTTTTACTAAATGTTAAATTGACAATGTACACAATGATGTGACAATGTATGTAAATTTATCCCACCTTCGTTAATATTGTTTCAACAATTTCTGTGGGTGTATGGTAGAAACAGTCCAACACGTAGGATAGTGGAGAATGAAGGTTTATTCACAAATATGCTGGAAAAATACATAGCACAAGTAACAGGAACAATACATCTTATACAGATTAATAACGCAACAGACAAAAATTCACAAGTTAAAACAGTAACAGCACTTTTTTAGCAACACAAAAAGCAGCAAATCACTAATAATGACACTACAGCACTTTCAATAGCGCTCAGCTCACCGGCTGACCAGCTTGCACTGCAGACGAAACTCCAAAGTCGTTCCAGTCGATCAACACACTCCTCTGTGATTCAAGCACGGTCCTCTTATACTCTCCCCAATTGGCCGTGACGTCACATGGAATCATCTAGTACATTCAAGCGTATCTCCTCTCCTAATAGAGATATCGAGAAAATGATCGCATTTTCTGGAATCTTCGATTTGTCAGCAAGTCACCAAAATGGTAGCCAAGTTCGGCCCCAAGGTCAGGGGTCCAGGTCAGACCGCTGCCGGTCATTCCATACTTACCCCTGTAAAACTCTCTTCCCAACCGTAAGACTAGTGAGGCAGGAAAGCGACATTATATTTTTGTAACAATATCTAGAGTTGAATGTATTTTTACTGACTTTTAGTAGCGATAAAGTATGAATGTTTGGGAAAGGATAAATCAAATCTACTGATTTTGAAACTAAGGTTCATGATCTCAACAAACGATATTTGAAGAAAACAATTCCGTGCAAAGTACTTAAGCATCTATTTATCATATTTCTTTTCTGCTACGTTAGGAACTTGAATTTCATACCGTTTCTTCCTAAATCTTTTTTTTCTAAAGAATATTTTATATGATCTTTCATTCTGTCAAAACAAATATCGGAAAGAAAAGAAAAAAAACTCAATTTTTTTTCATGCCTTTAAAGAAAATAAATACAATCTTTTCAAAAACTACAGTTCAAAAGGCCATTAAAAAGATATTTGCTATGTCGGGATACAGACTCAATTGTCGGTACTTTTCGCAGTTCACACACTTTATATTCCTCTTGGAATTTCGCCAGAACTTCCTTTCGGCCATATGTATAAACTAGAAAAGAAGTTCCTGCTAAGTTTTTTTTATGAGATTATTTGTTTGACAGCGAAGACATTTAGTGGCGGCGAAACAGAATTTTCTTGTCGTAAGTGATATCAACATGCCGCCGAAGAAGTTAAACAAATGCCAAGAAAGTGGCATCGAAAACTCGAATCAATCATTCCAAGTGTCCCTTCCAAGTCATATTGAATTTGAAAGGAGTCCCACGGGCTTTCATACAGGAGAATTATTAGTTTTTTTCTCCATACAGAGAGAGAGAATAAACAGATTTGCAAACATTTTCTTTTGATCTTTTTCTATATGGCGTTTTCCTTTCAATACGAAAATAAAATATGTCTTTTTCCTGTCTGTATAGTCCATTTACATTAAGTGATATAAGCTCTGATATAAGGCAGCAGTCTCCTTTTTTACGCGTAATCGTTTTAAACTTTTCCCAAAAAAAGTTAAAGTCGAGCGAAGGAAATTATATATCAAGGAATTTATCTCAAGAAATAAGTATTTATAAATGTTCCAATTAGTAATGGTCTTGTCCTTGATTTGCAGACCTGTAGCACCCTGAAATTATTTTTTTAAAATTGTGTTTTATTTTGAAATATTATATAATTAAAAAAGAAAAAGTGAACAAAAGAAGTGAAAATAATAAGCTTAAATGGGAGTTAAAGGAAAACAGCGCAGATTAAGTCGTCATCAATACATTTAATGCGCATGTGGCAGAGACGAATTATGGAAAAGGACGCTCATAATCTTCTGAATTGAGAGCTGAATGAGCAGAATCAATGTATTTGAAGGTTGCCGCCAGGTCAATTAATATATTTTTTTCCTTCTTTTTCTCTTTGATTTATTTTTTTAACTTTATTGGTTTAATATTGTCCTGAAAGAAATATTCCCATAATATAGTAGTATTTACTTCTTTCTCCTTTATTCTTTAATGCGAATCATTTATTCAAAATAAAGATATGCTCATTATTTTTCAAAAACAAATTAAGAATAGGATCATAATGAAATAAATAAATCGCTACTGTTATAAGTAAATCAACGAAATTTTAAGTATCTACGGGAATAAAATAATGCGGCATTAAATTTTAGCACCTGAATGTGAGCCACGATGTTGGAGTTTTGAAGACGACGATAATGGGGTTGATTGATAGAGGAGGGTAAAAATCCAGCAGAAATCATGTCATCTCTCCTAAAGATAATTTTTAATCACCTGGATCGAAATCAGATATTTAAATGTTATTTGACACATTTAAATACAAAAAATTAATATCTCCGATGGAATCTCAAAAATTGAAAAAATGCCATTTTTCGATGTGTCTTCAACCTCTTCAAGAAATATTTTTTATACACTACCACTCTTCTTTTCTGAATCACCGCTATTTGAGATGCACATAGTTCAAGATAGTTACTTAGGTAATATCATACAGTCACTACATAACGTAATGACGTATGTGATGTGCCATTTATTTTCTCTTTAAATATAGATGTCGGTATCGAAATACAGGGTGTAGCAAAATTAAGTGACCATTACGCTGTTCTAAATTTGTTACAGGGAAAATTCGTACGAATGGCTACGATCAGCAGAACCGATGATCGTGTTTTCTGGTTTCTTTTTCAGTTTTCTTAATATCACGAAAATTCTTCCAGTTTTCACAGCACAAATGAATTAACAAATTAAGAGCGTACAAATTCCTATAAAAATACATGCTTTTTTTTTTTTTCCAGAGACTCGCCAAAATGGTCATGTTACCATCTGGGAAAAAAACTTTTTGAAATTCATTGTTCTTGGTAAAAAAAACCGTAGTTCCAATATTTTTAGATTTTTATTAATTTTTTGAAATGAGTCTCGCATTTGTGATTGCACGCTGTAGGTTATAGAATCCTATTGATATCGATTATGGGAACAATTAAAGTCGAAAAGATCATAAAGCTGGAAAATAGACTTAGTCTACAAAAAAGTAAAGATCTAAAATACATTTCAATCAGTTCCATAAATTTCAACAAACTACATTGTTTAGGAGGAATTTGATTCAATCTATTATTTTAAACCTATCAGCATAAACAATTAGATGGAAATATCTTTGTTAATATAAGTAGAAATGAAATAAGTATGATGTTGTTGACTTGTGCATACGACAGCAAAATTACAACAGGAGAAAAAAATGGCTGCTTGCAATCAGATTAATAAAGCTCGCATTAATCACTGCCAAGCAAACGTAGCGGAAGAAAGATGATAGCGTCCCTCCCAACATTTCTTCCATTCTTTTCTTTATTTGACATCCCCTCCCTCCTTGTCTTTATCTTCATTCTATTTATTAATGTTTTAGAATATTATTTCATTTCTTGTTTTCCGGAATTCGATATCGTCTGCTTCCGCAAAACCTCTCAACGCTGAGTTTTCTTAGGCGGAAGATAAATGCTCGTTTCGAAATAATCGTTCGAAATAAAATCGTCTGACAGAGTCACTCCATGAAATAATGACGACAAGCATCATTAAGCATGAACACGAGAAGTCATTTATTTTGTTTTATTAAGTCAATATTGCGATAAACAGCTTGTAGAAATAGATTACTTTTTAAATGGGTTCAATCATGTTATTTTAAGACGTCACTTTTCGGTAATTTGGACGAATTGAGCATTTTACTTATTAAAATCTTTTATTTCTCCAATGAAATAAATGTAGGAGAATAAAAGTCAGATTATTAGAAGTTACGTGTATTCATTTACGGTAGAGTATTTTTTCGAAATAAAAAAATGCGAAATTTGGATTTAGGTTGAAATAAGCGGGACAACAACATAAATAAAATATCACTAGGAAATAAAAAATTAGTTGTATCTTTCTTCGGAATAAATCACAATCACTTTCTGGAATGTGTTGAGTTTTTTGTTTAAAAATGTTGCTCATCGCAGACTGATTTAATTTTATTATATTTCATTCTTTTAAATACATTCCATTCATCCTTTCTTCAAAAAGCGAACTGGACCTTGTGCAAGAAATTCCAGCATACTACTGCTTTTCAAAAACTGAATGCAACAAACTATTCAATGTTTTAATAAAAAAAATTACCTCGGTTAAAAGTTGCTTTCAAATCCCGCCAAGGAGAGAACCTATGAATCCTCACCGATTTAACCGAGTAATAAAAAGGAAAAATCATGCTCGATCCTTTCTTACTCCTGGTTTTCTGAAATGCTAAAATAATTACTCAAACTTGGCATTAAAAAACTGACTTCATCTCTATTATTTACACAACCGAATTCTATAATTTTAAATATTTGACTCCAAACAAAACCATTTATGGTTGTTAAACTCCGCACATAAAACTATTGGTAATATATCCGGAAGCACACGACATTGCTCATCGCAATGGAATCAATTAATGCTCAGGTGATGCACGTAAAGTATGCCCTGGAAATTTAAATCGGGAATCCATTGCCAATCTGGCATTTGCTTCTCGTAACATTAAGAACAATTCTTTTCTATTTGAAATAATTATCTTTTTTTGCTTGCATCTTCCTTTGTAATAAAATAACAGATCTTACATCAGAAAATTTGATAATTTTTTTGTTTTTTTCCTATTGTTTATTCCTTGACTTGATTAAATATTAAATTTTCCTTTATATTTGAATTAGCAGCATTTCTATTCGTTTGCACTGATTATTTGCCTGATATAAAATTTTTTTAACATTTTTTAATGTTACATTTGGTTTTACTTATATTATTTATTAGGTTACTTATTATTTTTTATAATTTAGACAATATGTACGCCAGTGTGTTGGAAAAACCATTACGCCTAAAAGAACACAGCATAAAGTAGTTTCACCTTCTCTTGTTCGCTTTTACTACTTTATGATTCGCAAATGGCAAGTTGAAAAACGTTTTTGTATAACAACCTTTCTCTTCTGTAATAAGGACGAGTTTTCTGTTTTGTTTATCTGCGTTAATGTAGGTTTTCCGCCGGGCCCATCAACTTCCGGTGATAATGTTAAGTCAATGGAATGGTCTTCAAAATTTCAACACCTGTTTGAAGATATTAATTAATGTTTCTATTGTTGTAGAGCTCAATGTTTACTTAAAATAAGAGTTTAATTTTGTGGAAAGTTTACCATAATTATTCTTTATCGCTCTTTTTGGCGACTTCCAAGGATTGTTTGGCGGTTCAATTTTTAACCATACGGTTTAGATAATCACTGACGGTTAAATTTTTAATCAAACGATTTAGCTAATTCCAATTGTTCCGTTTAGGATTTAAATGCTTTAAGAGCTTTTTATAACCAATTTAAAAAGAAAGGATTACACAAACTCAAAGAGCACGGATTTCAACGTTTTGTGTACTAAAGAAATAACTCATTCGAACTTGGCGCTTGGCTTTGCGAGAATAGCGCTGTAATCGGAGGATTACCGGAAAACGGTCTGTGAATCCAAAATAAACAAACCAGAAAACTCGTCCATAACTGCTAAGAGCCGAAGAAGAATGTACGACTCTTCACAAAAAGATTTGAAAATTGTTAACACAGCATCGTAGTGTAGATGTTAATGCTAGGGGCATGCGCAGTGTGTCACGCAGTTGAAAATGTAGCTACATTTTATATGACATGCGCAATTACTATTGTCATATGAGCGGACCGTCATATGAATTGACTTTATTTCATTGTAAAGTGTTGTTCGGAGTGTTTCATACTATAAAGAAAGTTAATATTGGACTCACTTTGAAATCAGTTCGATCATATCCTTGGAAAATTAATAACTAAAAAAAATTCTATCATTCATCCTAGTATTTTTGGAGGAACGAGTAACTTTTTCAGAGGTGGACATGGAAAAGATTACCATAGAACGAAATTCAAGGAAATCAGTGTTTGCAGAGAAAAATTGATCTTTGAAAGATTTTATAAGAAAGAGTTTTTGGATTCAATTGAAAGCCGATTAAAACAAAACTGATTTTATTCACGAATTTCCAAGATTGCTAAGTCATTATGTTTCAAAAAGCCCTCTTCGGTGAATTATACTAACTGAGATGACATGCAGAGTCATCTGACTGACTGGTCTCAAAGGATTTGAACCTATTTCTAGCTCCTGTAGATGCCCTGTCTTTAATGTAGATCATCAGCCATTGCGTCAAGAAGTTGCGAAATTTAATTTCTTCTTCATTCAAATCCATATTGCCTGCATCACTACTATTGTGCCCCATTAAAATCTAACAGACAAACTTCCCCGAATTGCTTAGAGCCCATAACCAAATAACCTACTAGCCCATCCAAACAAAAGTCGACAGGATCATTACCTCGAATGCCATCAAAATGAAACTTCCAAAAAATTACTCCCGGAGCAGATATCTTCCCGACGATCCCTCCCTCAAGAAAACGACCCGAGACATCCGTCATTTCCCAGTTTGTTCATTAAAAGCCAGAAACCGGTTGCAAATTACGAGGAGGCCCCACACTTAGTGTTGCGAGTGACGCAGGCTGACCCTGGCTAGTTAGAAATCAACGCTACATTTAACAAAGCAGCGGAGGCAAAGAGGCGCGCAAATTGCCTGCCACAATTCCGGCCAGAAATTTTCCTCACGCTAAATTAAACAACAAACACACGGGAGACCGCTCTCCAACCCTAATACAGATGAATAAATTAAACCTTATCTCCAGGTTCCCAGTATCTACGGCACACCATGAACCGTTTCCTCTTGCAAGGCATTCTGCATAACTCGTCCAAGATTAATATTACTTAGAGGCCACAAAGAGATGGGAAAAACTAATTGTTGCGCGAGCTGCCGAAAGCACATTTTGTAAAGGAAGTTTTTTGATGAGAACCCCCCTTTTTTGTCGTCAGCTCTTCCCTCCCTGCCTCCTCCAGTTCTATTAACTTGATTTATTGTATTTGAAAAAGGCGGGAATGGTTTGGCTTTTGTGTCCTGCCGTAATGGTAGGTAATCTTTCAGCGAAGATTTCACAGCCCGAGGCGGGAATGAAGACTGGCAAAGAGAGCTATTTAATCGAGGAATAACGTTGAGAGGTAGTTATGTAAATAGTGGTTGAAAATGTGATGGTTTACCGGAAATAACATTTCATAGCTTATTTTTATAATAATCGGATGTATTTCGGCATAGCATGAAGAATCGTGGAACTTTCTTTATCAAAAATAATATGTTTATTGGACATCTTCCACAGCACAAACATGTAAAACAAACACATACGCTTATATCACAAACGGTACATCACTGACTGACATCGAATTCCATGTTCAATCATCTTTATTCTTCTCCGTTGCTAGGCAACGTTAGAAAAAGACAAATATATAAATGCCACTCTATTTTTATAACCTTTAGAAAAGAATTAATGCCAAACGAATTTTTAAATTAATTTCTTTCACAGCCAATATTTTTAAATTCATTTCTTTTATGACCAAACGATTTTCTATCTAATTAATTTCTTTTCTTTAAATATTTTAATAATTATATATATATATATATATAATTCGTTACAAATATCACAATACTTAAGAAGAAAACATTTCTCTATATACATTAAAAGGAATTAATTATACGTAACAGAATGTAAACAATTAGTAACATCGATTCATATTCACCTGATATACTTTTAATTAGCCTTCCCACTTTAGTTTTGGATTGGTTGAGCTTCTTGAAAGAGAAAAAGGTATGTGACGTCACAGCAGAATGCATGACAGTATGCAGTTAAATGTAGATAACATGCACAGTGGTGTTCGTCATAAGAATGTGACGTTTTGTAAACTACCTTCTGTCCGCCACGAGAACTCTGCTCGCAATGCTGTCTCGTTGACGGCGGTCGCTATAGAAACAGGTTATCGTGGAGGAATCCATTTCGTGTAGGTAGAAGTTTACAAATAATGTACTCTGGCGCAAACTGTGGCGCCAAGAATAAAATAAAACTCTGACTTTCGTCGGATTCCTCCTACTCGAAATGGATCTTCCCTAACATAACCAGTTGCTATAGCAACCTCCTTCAGCGAGACAATTTCGCAAAGAGAGTTCTCGTAGTGGACAGACAGTATTCTATTTAATTTTGAAACATTTTTTTTTTCAATTGAAATTTCTAGTTGTCCTTCTCATGACAATTGAACGATATAATATGCATGAATTTTCATAAAATGATAACTCTATAAAAATAGAATTCACAGCATTTATAATTTTAATTTCATAAGAAAACAACAGAAAATCAAAATGATCGCATTTCGAATAATTCGAAGATTGAAAAATAGAATTATGCATCGAAAATTTATACATAAATTTATAAATGGGACCTAACTGAAAAATACTTCCAAAGTAAAACACACAAAAATTCACTTAAAACACCTAGCTATGAATCCGTGATGTCCTGGTTTATTCGTTAAAGTAATATGTCATTTTTAAATTATGAAAAACCCACAGTTCGCAGGACGAGTGCCTCAAGCTGACCCTGGTTAGATGGAAATAAAAACAATTACTAGAAAAATTTCCGTGATTTCACGCAAAATATGTGTAAGTGGAAATGGCAATTTTCATGCAGAACAAACGCATTTTTTCTCACACATTGCTTGAAGATTTCATAACAATAAACTTTTCCAGATGTCTTTATTACCTCAGATTGATAAGAAACTCATCACTCCTTTTGGGCGGCTTCCTGCCTTCGAAAATTCACTGACATAAAACGTTCGCCTTTTGTTAACGGTCTTGCATCAGAAGGTACAAAAATAATATAAGAGTCAGGTATAATAAAAGGTTCACGGGGCTCTAGCGAACCTCTAGGTATTTGAGACACATCCCTATTAGCGTACGATATTGTACAATATCTCTACGATATTGCTCCGATATTCTCAATACCGTACAATATCGTGAAGATATCGTCGCAATATTGTAGGGCATCTTGTGCTAATGGGGCATGCTTCCGTATCAATTCTATTCGTGGGTGACAACTTGTTCTTAGTAGGTTAAGTGTCTGCAGCAGAAATCTTGTTGCAGACATCCTACTCAACAAGATTTCCATTCTCAAACTCTTCCGCAATCACTTTTCCAACACAATTTGTAAATTCCTTCCCCTCCACGATTTCGTAAGCGATTCCTCCTCAGGCAATCACCGTCCATCTTGCGTCCATTGTCCGGACATTAATACTGCATCCTGACCACATCCATCGATCTGACACGTGGTGACAGGGACGCCAAAGTGAAACTTAATTACGGCTGAAGAACCACGGAGGGCTCCGGGCCCAACCTCATCAACAACGCATTAGCGGAGGAAACCCTTTCGCCCTGCATAATGAAAAGGTAAGAAAATCAACTGTAACAAAAGTCCTTTCAGGCGGGGGAGAAGTAATTCTGTTCCAAGAGGTGAAAGTTGGGAATATGAGAGGTACAGGAAAAAGCAGCTGTGTGTGTAAGATTTTTTTTTTTTCATCTTTCGGTCTTTTGGTTTTCGTGAGCTTAATAATTTCGAGTTTTTGTCGCGAAAAATGACAATGGCTTGTTTATTAATTCTTAATTGCTGTAATCCTTTAGCTGCGAGGTGTGGGAATGAAAGAGTCTTTTTTTTTTTGTCGCAATTACAATTCTGTTCGGAGATTTTGTTTTAATTTTGGGAATAAGAGTTGTGTTGGATAAAAGTGCAGATCTAGAGTAAATAATTTATGAATATTCCACAGGGAAATATAAGAAAAAGCATATTTCGATGACATTCATTGTTTATAATAAAAGTTATTCGTAGCAAATATAAGAAATAAATTTAATCAAAAAAGTCTTTAAAAATTTACACTAAGTAGCAAAAGTTTCTTTTATTAATTATGTTTTATTGTTTAATTTTGAGACCTATTGTTTCTCATACTCACCATCAGGTGGCGCCACAGATACGGAGTCAAAATTTAATTTTACTAAGGATTAAGTGATAATTAACCCCTTCGGCCCTGAATTATGTACAGGACAGATAAAAAATCAGCGAGTCTTTAAATATGCTATATTATATATAAGTAACTTAAATATGAAAGATAATTTTTGGTCAATTAGCAAACTAATTAAAAAAATGTTCTAATAATAGGACACCAGGCTTCAATTAAGTGAAAAGAATTCAGGAACCAGGCTTCAGTTTACAATTATTTGAATGAAATGATTTGAAATAATTTCTTTGAGTATGAAAACATAAATATGCTTAATATTTCTCACAAAAAGATGAAGTTTTGAAGTACAACCTTCCAATTTGCATCTTTATTGCTTTGAACTTCTTTCAATCATGTGGTTTATCTTATCAAACCTCACGTCATTGCAAGACCTGACTTAATTTTTTCGTTGGAGGTGGTACGGCAGGTAGCTGATAGACGTCAGGTTTTAGTAGGGGCTGCTGACTGATTTGAAACTAAGAGAGTTTCTACTATTTGAAATGTGAAATCCGGTAAATCCATTTAGTTTTTCTGAGGAATTCCAGAACAATTTACATCTCTTTTGTACCATGACCAAGAATTTAGTATAGCCATATTGAAATAATCAGAGACGGTGCAAAGGATCCATTTTTTGCTCCTTTTAGCCGTTTGGTACAATAACATTAATAAGTCATGCGTATCCATTCCTTCTACTTTTATTGTGAAAATTTACAATTTCAGGTCTGGAAACTTCAACAAAAGTGACATCTTTTTTGCTTCATCTTTTAGCTACGTCCTCACGATTGCCGTTCCATTTCACTAAAGCGATTTTGCCAGCTTCTGTTTCATATTTATCTGAAATACCTCGTCCATTCGTTTTCAACCTTTATGAATTTTTACGGTTAATAATAGAATAACAACTGTAAAATATCCAAAATATACATCCGACACAATGTTTTTTCAGAGGAAATATCATTAACCATAAAACGAAGCAAAAGTTTTGTACTGTAGAAACCTGGTGTTCTAGTAGAGACATTAGTAGAACAAATGTTTGATTCCCATTTGTAGTGCAATTTATCATTATTTTTAATTTAAAAGACCTGAATTAGGCATAAATAGTACGATTTAGATCATGGAATTTTGAAAAGCAGAGGATTAGATATAATAATCTTTTTGAGGACTCAAAAAACATGCACTTGCGTTTTGACTGCAAATAGTCAGTAACCTCCATTATTTTCTCTGTTACGACTATGCTGCCAATTATTGGGCAGAAATGAAAAAATCTTCCTATTCTTGAAAGCATATTTAGTTGTATCTAGGGTTTTGAACTTGAAATTCTTAAAAATGTGAAATCTAGAGTAATATAAAGACGTGTCCTAATACTAGGACGCCATGGCCGAAGGGGTTACGTTCTGAAAAATAATTAAATAGCATGTTGTCATAGAGAATACACGAGGGTACAAAATTTCAAACCTCTACCACAACAAGAAGTGAGTGAAAATCGATTACAAAGTTCCATCTTTATAAATCTGAAACAAGTCAAATTAATAAAAGTATTTATAAAGAATGAAAAAATATCTACTCTAAGGTTCAGACTGCGGAACTCAGAAAATAGGATCCTTTTTTTTTGAATTGCGTCTTGTTCGATTACAGAAATGTAGATGTTGTGATATTCGTAGCGAATTAAAAAATATATATTTGTAGAATTATTAAAATATTTAAAAAAAGAAATTAATTATATTAAAAAATCGCTTGGTCATAAAAGAAATTAATTTTAAAATATCGTTTAGCTGAAAAAGAAATTAATTAAAAATATCGTTTGGCATTAATTTTTTTCTAAAGGTAATAAAAATAGTTTGGCAACGATATTGTCGTTCTAGCAACGGAAAAGAATTATGATTATGAGATTAAACTCGAGGTAACTAGAATTCGAGATAAGTCAGTGATGTAAGTGTATGTGTTTGTTTTTCATGTTTGTGCTGTGGTAGACATCCAATAAATATATTATTTTTGATAAAGAAGGCTCCACAATTCTTCATACTATGCTACAATACATCACAATGTAAATAGAACTTAATAGAATTGTAAAAATTTTAGCGGAACACCCATTAAAATATTTCTTGTTTCTTTTTTTAGCGATTCAGTCTGTCATATACATCGAATTTATTTCTTACGATTTTTATCAATTGAAGCTTTTCAAACGTTTTATTTGTACTGGGGTTAAAAGAAACTAATATTTCTGTTGCATCTTCCCACGATACGTTTCAGACCAGATTTCATATTCATAACGATAGAAACAAAATCTTTTAACTTTAGAAAAAGAATTTGTATCGCGGACAAGAGGTGACGTTTCATATTTCTAAGTGTTAATTTTTTTAAACATAAGAAAAATATCTAAGAAATGCTTCCGAATATTTGTAATGGTTCGATATAATCTTCGTTAGTTATCTTGAAAAGGCTGCTATGATAAATTATATCACCAATTTCAGTTCATAAATATTTTTAAGTTCAATTATAAACAACAAAATGCAACTGTCATACTCAAACAAAATTTTTCATTTATATAATTTTGTCTTTAATGTTTTTACGCCTCTACATATGACGTTTTCATTATAAAATAATTATATTAAAGTGTTAGGTAAATTTTCATGCCTAGAGGGCACGAATTATCGACAAGAGTCGATAATACAAGACAGTCGATAATTGATATTAAAACAATGTAAATTTTTATCAAGCCCATATTCATATACAACATATTATTTTTTTGGTTAAAAGTATTAAAATTTGTTGTAAAGACACTCACAACAATTTATATCTGGAACCGGTTAATCTCGTGAAGCGGACGCATATTATCAGATTTCATACTTTTCTGATTATGTCTCATGCAATATCTAAATTAATTAATCTCGTGTTCGACGTTTGCATAGAGAAAGTATTGTAATCATCAAAAAATTCGATTCTGAAATTTTAATAAATTACAAGGTTTTAGAACATATGGAGTACGAAAAAAGCAATTTGGGAATTATGTTTGCTGTCTGTTCTTCCTATAAGAACTGAATTGAACATCTAGACTATCTTTAATCTTTCTTTTATTAACAATTTTGAACTGGCAACATTATTATTATCGAATCTATCGAGCTATCAATATGGCGATGTATCAAATCTTATCTGTGTCATGTTGCAAATATGTATATATCAGCTAAAGTATTATGAATGTGCGTGCTAAATGTAGAATAAATAAGTGTTGATAAAGTTCCGCCAATTCTTTCTTCCAAAATACGCGACCTGCCACCTCAAAATCACAACATCTGTCTATCCCTTTCTGTCCATGAGTATGAGAGCACGACAACTCAAAAACAACAAAATTCAAGTATTAAATATATTCATTAGAGTGCGCGTAATTCTCTACTATGATTTAAAAATAATGTTTAAAAATATCTTTAAAAAATCAGAGAAAAATAGCCCGGAAGGCAAAGTGGTATCATTAAATAGATACGGTTTTGAATTTTAAGATAACCTAATAAGAATCATAACACAATTATTGTTACGAAAGTCTTTCTGTGGGTGTATGGTGTAAACAGTCCAACACGCTGGATAACGGAGAATGAAGGTTTATTTACAAATATGCAGAAAACACGTAGCACAGGTACAGGAAACAATAGTTCTTGCACAGATTAGCAATGTAAACAGGCAACAATTCACAGGTAATAACAGTTCAGCACTTTGTTATCTAACAACACAAGCAACAGCAAATAACTAATAGCTACAATAACAGCACTTTCAATAGCGCTCAGCTCACCAGCTTCCTAGCTCGCACTGCGGACGAAGCTCTAAAGTCGTTCCCAATGGATCAACACACCCTCCGTCGTCCAAGCGCTCGACTTATATAGTTTCCCCGGCAGGCCGTGACGTCACATGAAATGATCTAGTACATTCAAGCGTATCTTCGCTCCTAATAGAGATATCGAGAAGATTCCAGCACCTCTGAGATCCCATATTTCGTCGCCAAATTTGTCGCCAAGATGGTCGCCAAACTCAGGTGACCAGACGTGGCTGCTGATATTCAACCCATACTTATCCCTGTAAAACTCTCTTCCCAACCATAAGACTCACATTGCTGGGAAGCGACTTTCCATGTTTGTAACATTATGTTTTTAGGCTGGCATACTTTCCGTAAATTACGTGATGCAAAAATCATTCAGATGTCGGACCTAGAGCTACCATATTTGGCAGGTGGTTAATTCTTGGTAGTAGGTGTTCAGTAAGGAAGGGGTTTTCAAAGTTTAAATTAGATTTTTAATTAATTAAAAATGAAATTTTTACGTTTTTCCTCGATAACTTCGGAGCATATTATTGTACAAAAACCATTCTTAAACCATTTGAAAATTCGAAAAATTAGCTTGTTAGTGATACTAATTTTATTTTCGTGCATCTTTTTTTAATTTTATTAAATTTTTCAAGGTTAATATTTAATAAAATCTGTAACAATGCGTCTTATTACTGTAAGGAATTTTAAGCCAGTTTTATTGTTACATGAACACTTTCACTCGAGACTTTTGCTAGTGTTAAAGTTATGATAAAAACTGCTGTCTGTGGCCATTAATTTCGAAGAAGAATTTTCCCTTTCGCTATTATTAACATGAATACATTTTTGAGGCTTGGATTCCTTCTGTATACTGCGTGATGCAAATACAAAACGCAGGCAGAACTCTCATCAGACATCATCAAATCATCAGACAAATCAAGCCAAAAAGTTATTATGCTACTATGCTTCAGAGTAGAGATTCTAATCTCTTTCTTTTCACCTGAAACGCACCGCAATAGCAAATACGACAATTACAACAGAATTTTTAACTCTTTGACTTATATAACTGTTCTAAGAATCCAAATTATTCCTATCATAGCCGGGAATCTTTTTTTTATATGAAACTTATCAAAGTTATCGCTGGAAATAATCTAAATTGTGAAATAATAATAAAAAAACAGTGACAAATCATGATTGGGAAAAATCATGTGAAATGATTTTTGAGAATCGATATGGGTTGCCAATCCAGAAAGTTTGGCTGCTTAACACTTCAGTAAAATAATTTTTTTACCACACGTCATGAATGGCAACCTTGCGTGGAAGCATACGAGAGCCAAGCAAGAACACTTCGATTTTTTTTCTTTCCGTGTTTTTATTTATTTGTATATAAAAGTGATCTTTGCTTCTTCTCAATTTTTGAAGCACTGTTCATTTTTCAAACTCATTTAGTCGAAGAGAGGTCAGCACAACGACCCCATCCTACCACCTGACTCAAAGGTTTCCTATGTTAATTGCTCCTGAAGAATGCCAAATTGCCTTCAGAATGGGAGGTGGGGGAGGCATCCACCGGAATCCGGTACGTGTCCGGTCGCTTTAAATACGCCAATCGAGTCCGGGAGTTAATCAGAGAACAATTAGAAGAAAGTTGTTTCTCGTGTTGGCCTGAAAGCCTACCATTCCCGTTCCTCCTTATTAGCTTACGGTGTTTGCTAAAGAAGTGAATGGGTTGACTCGGTTATCCCAGCGGCGAGGTCTTTTTAATAGAGTTGTACC
>BGPR01005278.1:40868-62751 GCA_013235015.1 Araneus ventricosus
ATGTTTATTTTATTTGTTTTCAATCAATGTTAAACATTTATCTCGCATATATGTCTATTTAAACACGTCAAATTCGAAGAAGAGGCAATTTGCTCCCGTCAAACCATGACGGGTGATTTTCTAGTCTTGTGATAATAGGAGTTGTTGCAATATTGAGATTTTTATTCAATTTTGAAATATGGTCAATAATTTACCACTACTCTGTAATGTTAAATGCCATTCATTAAAATAGCGAAATCTAAAGTCGTTAAACAGAAAAAAAATCCAAAATCTCCATTATTATAACCGCAAGTCCAGATCTTTCCTCACTATCCCAAACCCAATCCAATACTATCCGCCAACCCCATCTCGGCTGTTACTTCACTTTCACTCGTCCCTGCCCGTGTCACCCGGCAAATCCAGGCGGCATCCTGCATCCACATAAACGCTCCTGTTTTCAGTAACTAAGCTAATAATCGAGATTCGCTCTCTCTCGCTGTCTCCATTTCAAAAGCATCCCGATTCGATTCCGAACGTGCGTTTCGTACCGCGTCACGACGAACCTTGATTTGCTCTCCAATGCGAAAGGCACTTCGGCCCATTGTCATGGTAATTTTGAGATCCCTCAGTCCCGTTATCTTCAAGTTCCAGGACTGAATGCCAAAGTTTGCATAAGGCCACTTGGAACAGTCTAGACCTATTTAGGATGTCCAATTAAGATTGGGGATGAGGTTCTATATGAGATTTTATATGGATGACCTATCCAACTGCTCAGGTGGGAGAAAATAATCACATTTTGGAATATCCGTTTGTGGGGGTTTTTTTTGGATTTAATAGAATATATCATGGTCACAGATTTCATTCATATTTCACGTCTCATTCATTACGTCCGGGTCACCACTTGTATGGTCTGCTAATTAATTATGCAAATGACCACCTCGACGTCTATAAAAAACATCTTTATTAACATAACAAAAGCGACGTCGGTATCTAAAACAAAACAAGGAAAATTCGAAACCTGAAACTGAATTATTTCACAACTGCGCATTTATTTTTAGCCACGTTCAACTCGATCTCGTTAGTTCACTTCTCTGTCTGAGGTCTTGACCGCAGCGCCACAGTTCTCATTCGCAGTTATAAATATATAATATCAGATACACAACTAACTACATCCGGAATCACAATTATATAGTTCCAGATGCGGCCGATTTCGATTACAAATTTCATTTGTCGTTATGATGTTCTAAATCACGTGGCTGTGAATTCCGATTTTATCTGAACTGAAGTAGTAAAATTGTTCATTAAAGTGTTTGTAGGTTAATATAGCAATGAACTATATTTACCGGCATTTAATTCGCTTTCTTGATTTAATTTCTAGTTTGTTTAATAATGCTCGTCTTAATTTTCGATTATCTTAATCTTCACTTCGAAAATACACAATATAAAATGCTTCGCAAAAGACATTCCATAATATAACTTATAACTTCAAAGCGATTATCAAACACTCTTCATTATACACTTTCAGTTCATTAATGTTCCCGTACAAAATATTATAAAAACTATGCTTTAAAACGTACAATAAGATCTCTATTGATACAGTTCTACCTTATCAACCATTTCCAGTTACTACCACACACTTCTATCAATTTTCTGATAAGCGAATTCTACTTCCACGTTGGCAATATCTCCGAAACGATGAGGCTGAAAAGTACTTCGCTGGAACCATACCTTAAAAGTTTTAACTGCCAAACGATTTTTATCTGTTGGCGCTTCGAGCGTTCTACGATATAGTTAACGGTTACGAATAACAGCGCTCTTGCCGAAACTTCCTGCCACGAACTTTCGATGATATCTATGAACTCTTCTCTGTGTGAATTTATTAATAAAGCGTAGAAATGTTATCTAAATCGACATCTTCAGGTCGTAAAAAGAATTTTTCCCTTTTGTACCCAAAAAACCGGAGGCAAACGAATTCCTTATCGACATCTTTCAACTCATAAAAGTAGATGTTGAGCACTCTCGAACCGATAACTCTGCGAATAATTATTCGCTTAGAACGTTATGGGTTTCACTCACTTTCCGATTTCAAGGAATTATCGATATGAATTTTCGATTAATCGTTCGTTAAAGTGGCTTCCTATGTGAACAAAATATTTCAATTAGGAAATCGTTTGGTAATTTATTTTATATATTTTACTGAATTATAAAGAAATTAAAATTTTTCAAAAAAATTACATGCTTTCAAAAGTTTCCAAAAACTATGACAATTTCTCATTATTTTGTGATTTTAGAAAATGTGATTGGATTAAAATGGTATTTGTCTTTATTTTCTCTTCATGCATGTGAAATTTGATGCAATTCATGCTTAATAATATTTTATATAGAATTATTCAAACCATCCAAGAATCTATTCGAATATATGCATGAAATTTATGCAGTTAGTTAATATTGACTTAGGTTTGGTGAAAGATAATTAACTTGTATCTTGTTGAAGAAGTTTAGGAATAAAAAGTTTCATTCGACAAATAAAAACGAAAAATTATTCGAATTTCGATTATAATTTTGAAACTCTTCCTTTACTGTTTTGTTTCATTTTCTTTAGAGATTAGTTTTATCAAGTGAGATTACGTTACAGATAGAATATAAAACATTTAATTTAAATTATTTACCAAGTCAAATGATTTAAATTTTATTTTTTATGGAAAAGCTGTGAACCACTCAAAAGATTTTTGATGTTTTTAGCATCCTTTCTTTTCAAATCAGATTCTAAACCAATAACTGTTTAAAATCTCTAAATAGTTTTAGAACGTCAATGAGTATCTATCATTAACCTTGCAGGGAATTTTTTTTCTTTGTAATCCCTACAACACATGTGAAAATTTCCATGAGTATGAGCGTGCGAATATGTGCAGGTGCTTTTTAAAATAGTTTCTGAAGGTTACAAACATGATAATTTTTACTGTAATTTTTCTCAGACATTTTCGATTGACAATTAAGAATATTATTGTATGCTTATTGAATTGTTGAACTGTTATATCGACTAATGAGTTCAAGTCATTAAAAGTCGCCAGATGTCATAAGATTGCGGCATCAAAAGTTTCTTTTCTGTGAAATTCTTTTTTGGACAAGCTATTAATGTTCTATTTCTTGCTAACCAAAGAAAGGCTTTACGAAGAAAAGTTTTTGTTTATAGATGAGTATAATTTCCTTGTTAGTCCAAAGTGTCCACAGAATCCTAACTCTGGTACAAGATATCGTTTCCTTGTCTCTTTTAAATGCCCCGAGCGCATTGTATTTCAATAAATAAACGAGTGAAATTCAAGAAAATCATTCAAAAATTTTTAAAATATAAAATTTTCCTTCTTTTGAGAATAAAAAAAATTAAATAACGATAAGAAGGCACCAACAATATTTTATTAATCTCATAAAAAAGCCTTTAAAAATCGCAAACTTTCGTATTTTAAATTCCCTCACACAATGAAATCCAAGCTCACAATGTTCAGCTAAAAATTCAAACAGTTTGTCAAATCGGTAACATTTTGAGAACAAACACCATCACAATCTTCCCCGGTAGCAGAATTAAAATTGTGAATATTAAAACTCGGAAGCGAAATCGCAAAACTTGAGCCTCAGTGCAAGTGTACTTTTAATTTCGACAAAAATGATAGAAGCTCCATTAGAGATTGAAATCTTTTCTCTCGAGCGAAACAACAAAACTTCTCTGTCGCCGCGTGTTCCGGGAAACAATACTTTTCTAACATATTTTAAATGAATGTTTGACTTTTCTCCTCCCTGCCTATCCAACTACTTCGCAATCTCTTCGAATGGCGTTATAATTTTAAATGAAAAGCGTATCACTTGTAAGTTAAAGCGAATGGTGCTGCGATATATGGATATGTTTCATTAATTTCGCGACATACACTTAGCGTTTATTTCAAGGATTTATTTCGAACATATATTCTTTTTATTTCATTTTATTTTATTTATTTATATATACAGCTAAGCACCGTATATATGTTTCTCATTTATACGTCGCTTGATCACAGTCCCGATTCATTCGTATTGATAAAGTACTCGTTTTCACGATGCAAAGCTTCTGTTATACGTCATTTCCCCTTGTTCTTAAATGTGAAAATTTCCTCCTTTCTAGTATGTGAAGATATCACGACTTCGAAATTATTCACAATTGATGAATTAATAGTATACAAATTGTCTGGTGCTAATTTAAGCGATGGTGAAGAAGTTATTCCACCTCTTTTATGGACGCAAAGGACTCCATTGAAAACTTCGAACTCATTTCTTTTGTCAAAACTTCAACTTCATTCAATTCATAATGATGCACCTAAAACTCACGGACAAACAGCACGTCAAACGAAGGTTAAAGAATTTTTTAAATTAGACGCCTACCTGCATTCACATAAATTGTATAAGAAATGTATAATTAGTACTCAAGATATGCAATAAAGGTATGATTTTCCTCACTTTTGTGATAAATGTTTAATTTTAAAATTTTATTATTGATTGACGTACTATGCAGTATTTATTATATTAGTACTATCTTAAAAACATTAAAATGAATGATTTTAAATAAAGTTGTGCATTAGTAGCATTAAATTTGTAGTAATGGAATTAGTTTAGTAAAATTGATTATACGTGTTTTCATTTATGCGTCGATTTACGTCAGTCCCTCGAAAGACGTATAAACGATGCTTTATTTTGTATGAAACAATAGTCCGTGAGGTAAAATGTAAAGCGTCTTAAATGGAGAAGGTAGTCGTTGATCTAGCTAAAAATTAGCGTATTCCTTTTAATTTATTCTCAGTTAAGGAGTTAGATACAAATAACGCAACTGTAGATAAAATTTGCCAAAGAATCCACGACCGGGGGCTCTGTCACGATTCTACCGACAACCATTCTGCTGCGAGAAAATGACTCGTTCTCCCACTCGTGACGTCACATTTCGCGATGTCATCTAAATCCGTTAACACGAAGCTATCGAAATCGTTTGGGTACCGAAATCCCTAGCGAGTTTCAACCGTTTTTTCTCACCACGCTAAAGGCAAGCGAGAAGCACTTTTCGCCAGTGAGAAGGTTGTGTTGTTTGTTTCGCGATATTTTAAATGATGGCTCTAGTTTTCACGTTAGCTCTTGCGAAAGAAGATGCAAGAAGGGTTCCTTGCTTAAACACTTATTGATTACATCATATTTCATATTTCATTCATATTGCATTTATTTACCTATGATTTCATAAAAAACAACTGTAAACAATATTCAAAAATGTTATTTTGATGTTTCATACGTGAAGTACTCTCTGGAGTGTATTTGTCTTTATTACATGCAAAATGATACGGTGATTATAAATGTAGTATTGAAAATAAACATTAAAAAAACCAAAACATATTTTATTGCATAACAAAGCACATTCATCGAAAGAGTCAATTCATTCTATGCATATCATATTCGAGAAATAAACATATCAAACAATGGCATAAAGTGTGAAAACACGATTCAATATGAAGAAAAATTTATATTCGAGAAATATCAAAGATTTGTCTGTGAACAGTGCACAAAGTCTTCACTTATTAACCATTTATCTAACAAATTATATGTTTGATTATGCTGTAAAAACTGCATGACTGCAACCATTTGAACAGAATTAAGTAGTTTTAATTAAAACAATAGACTTCACAGGCCGACTCGACAGTCGATTTGTTTGTTTATGCTTCGAAATCGGAAAGAGTACTCTCTTTTGATTGGTCGATCGTTTCCACTCCTTGCACTCGCGGAAATGGTGAGAAATTACTCCCTTTAGTTTCACTCGGCGTTGGTGGTAGATCTAAATTGAAGGTCACGATTATTTTCTCGCTGAATTTGATTTCTCGCATGCGAGAACTATTCGGTACGAATAGTTGCCGATAGAATCGTGGTAGAGCCCCAGGAGTGAAAATCTCACGCGCAAAAGCCGCGCATATTACCAGAAAATTACGTGGTAAAAAACAGAGTGTATAAATACGCAGCGAGCTTAAATACTTTCGAAAACGGAGAAAATCCTGAATCGGGCTTCGTGAAAAGTTTCGTGGCAGGTTTTCGCGACTATCTATTTTAAAGTATAAGTGCTTTTATCTTAGGTTTGAAGTAGAAGCAATGCGTTCATGATTAAAAATTAAGCGGCGTTAAAAGGGATATATATATATATATATATATATATATATATATATATATATATATTGAAATGCTTCTTCGGTAAAAATTTAGAGATTAGAGTATTAGTCAGATTATTCTTTCTACCATACAGGTTGTCTACAAAATCAGCTTGTACCAGAAAGAGAGTACAACTTAAAATACTAAATTTTACCTCGCACTGTATTGTTAGGGAAGTATATATGTTTCAGATGTTCTGTATATGCATATTCATATTCTTGACACAAAATTGGACGCACTTGTGCAGTTAGGAACCTACTTTAAAACATACATTCTAAAAGTAGCTGTTTTTAAAAAATATTAAAGAAAAAGACTACGAAGTTGCGTTTTTCTAAAATTAATCATTTCGTTGCAAGTAATGTGTTGTGTAAAGGATTCCATTGCTTGGCAAACTACTCACACTTATTTACAGTGTACAACAGTGATCCCAGAAATCATAAAATGGTGGTTGATTCCATGTGGCAAAACAGCATTTAGTTGTTTCATTATAGGTGGATGTGTGGATAGGTGGATGTCACTGTTACCAATTTCCCCATGTAATTTTTTTAAAATATATAGAAAATTGCTTAGAAAGAATAAATATGCCGCAACGAATATAGTTCACAACATTTCTTAAAACATAAATGTAATTTTATTGAAAAGTAAGTTAAATATCTCAACGAAAAAATTGTTCTTCATAAAAAGAGGCTAATTTAACCAAATTTATTAGATATCGCCCAAAGCAGATTAATTGAAAGAGAACCCAACTTTGGTTTCTAGATAATGTTTTATCGCTTTAACTAAATCTTATTTACATTAGTTAGATAATTAGTAAATTTAATTTTAATCCTCAATTACCCATTATTATTAAGATTCAATTAAATTATTATGCATAAACTTAGAGGTATCCTTTCATTTGTAACTGTAAAAATCCTCCGATAGTTAGAAATGAAAGGATACATCGAATAAAATCCACTGATAGTTTCAGTACACAGATAATATGAACCAAATTATCTGTGTACAGAAACTCAAAAACAAACATGGACTCAACTAACCAATTATCGATTGAAACCTAGTGTCCTTTGTACCTTTGCCAACAATCCCTATCATCTTCAATAGTTTCCAAATCGTATGGCTTTTGAATTGAATCATTGCATTCCAGAGCAATTATTATTCTCTATTAGAGTTCCACTTTAAGAGAGAGAATCTACCTTTATTTCACTCCAACTGGAAACTACACACTATTGGAAATCCGAAGTCACGTGTCGGCCCAATAAATCACGTGTCTTTACAATAACATCTGTTCAAATATCCCTTAATGGGTAGTTGAAATTACTTTTCTTCGCTATTGATTTTGAACAGATTACAGTCGACGATTCGGCCGAGCGTTGAGGCCATCACTATCGAGGTAATTGATTTGAAACCTCACTAAATATGAAAAGCTTAGCTGATAGAAACTAAGGAGGTGGGGGGAAGGGATGGCAAAAGCAGCTGCAACTAACTAATGTGTTGCTTTTCCTGCCCACCCCCTTCTCTTTCAGATTTCCATCGCCAACTTTCCGAGAGAGTTTTGCTAGTATTAAAATCAATTAGTGTGCAAAATCAAAGTATGGATTATTCTGGGATGAGTCAGTTATCTTTTCATTAACTGGAGAAGTTGTTCAATTAAACTGTAGTCTGCCGTTTGCGATGTGAGCTTACGCTGAGTTCATGGAAATTAGAATAAAAATGCTTTTGATCGTTATCTATTGTTTTTCTAATTTTGGTATTAGATAGTTAATAAGCTGAAAGGCTCTGTCATGTAAAACGGAGGTTGTGTTCTTTTTATGTTGCTGCTAATATCAGTTTGCTAAGACGCAATGAAATAAATTTATGTCCATACTGCACACATCAAATTCGCAGCGCCAGTTTAATTCTAAAATCCATTGCACTTTTTGCTGGAAGACATAGAATGTGACGTCACACCACAGAACGTGCACTAAAATGTTAAATGACATGCGCAGTTCGGTTTGTCTCGAGACTGTGACATCTAGTGAGTCATTATGTTAAACCAATGCTTTTTCCACTGACGTCGCATTTCGAAAAAAATGAAATAAAATAAAGCCGTGGCCTTATGTTTAATACATAGTAATATAAGCAAAATGCAAACAAAACATTAATTGAGAATGTTTAAAAGGAACTTTTATCTCAGGCAGCTATTTAGCAAGTTTTAACCCTTTCGCAACGCGTTTTTTTTCATTCCACAACAATTATGGTAGCATGAGATATGAGTAGGGCCCATTAGAATTCCAAGTCAGAGGTGTTTTATTTTTAGGAAAAATATATCCCCTGGCTTATGACCTGGACATATATATCCCATCCGTCGTGATCACTGGGGTATATGTGTCCCAGTAGCCTTCACTGAGTAATTTTGTAAAGAAAAAATAAAAGTTTTGCGATTCAGTTTTATAAATCAAACACAATTTTATCTAAATTGCAGGGTATTTTCTGAAAAACAAAGCATACCCACTCGTTAGTTGTCAAACGATACAACACTGTGGAAAAACACCGCAATGCAGCAACCTACAGTGGTGACGTCTCGTTCTGTAAATAAAAACTCCTCAAAACTTGGTAGGACTGATTGGAAATATTACCGCTAGCCCAAGAAGCATTTCTATCCCAAAAGTATTTTTTAATGTTCTTTTGTGGCGTATGTGTCCAGTTAGTTGCGAAAGGGCTAATGAAACAATGCAGAACAACTCGGCTTGCTTAAATAATTAATAAACGAGACATTTTGAGAGATCACTGAAATCAGGACCAGGAGTTGAAAACCTCTATCCTGTTCCCAATAACCTAAACGTTAATGTCTCCACAAAGACTAGAAAATACGTCAGCGTCAAACAAGACACTCGTAAACACTATTTTCACATGGGTTAATAACTCCACGTAACCGTTCGAAACTAAAGTAACACTTCTGTGAAAAAAATTACTATATTACCTCAGCAACAAAAAAGAAATAGTCATAAAATTATAAACATGAACTTTATTTTATGGTGGACCGATTACTTTAATCGTAAAATATCAGCTATCTGCAAAGGCAGAGCATAAACGCACCTATCTCGTAAACAATGACAGAAAACCTGGAAAGGACAAAAAATCACATTAAAACGTGCAAGCCCCTCCCCCATCTGTTTTATCAGAACTCACTTCCTGATTCATTTGCCCCTAAAATCCGACGACACTCAGGTCTTACCTAAGATCAACTATTCTCAAATTATACTCACCGAATTCTTCAGCCTTCACCATCAGCTCCAATGGCAAGATAAAACGCGAGCAGTGTGTGCCAGCCAAACGACGTCTCTGGAGCGGGGAGTCCCCCAAAACAAAAGGAAGGGTGATAAGGTAACTCAGATTGGGTTTAAGTGCAGGAGGAAGCGTTTTTACCATCTTCGGTACTCAAAGGGTTTAAAACTTCGCAAATGAATCGAAGCCTTATCTTAGACCAGCTTGGTACAAATGAGACGGTGGATAGCATGGAGAATGGTTGAGTGTAAAAAAAATATTTGAATGGATTTAACTGCTTGCGGGAGGTTTTGACTCATTAATGGGGGATCTCTCCCCTGAAGTATAATTTTGCATTTAGAAGTACTGATTGCTGCTGTGTTATCGAATAATTTTTCCTGAGCGCAATTGCCTTCATTGGTATGCATGAGGCGCATGATTGCCGCTGGTCTTTTCCCGAGAGGCGAGTGCGGGTCTAAATTAGAAGAAAGAAAGGCTCTTAAATGAGTCGGTGAATGATTCAGGAGTATTTGAATGTTTGGTTAATATTTATGTTGTGAAATCTATCAAATGCTGAAAAATATTTTGGGCGCATCGTCATGAAATTATTTCCCCGGCATTCAAATTCTCTTTGTTATCTGATTAGATTACATACATATTATGCGGGCTATGCATTTCGATGCATTTCCTCGATCTTGAAATAGTTCGATTACATTTTTTAGCGAACAAACATTTTTTTCTTTCGTCTTCCTCTTGATATCATTACTCGCGTATGTTTCTCTACCTATACTTACATACAAGATATCATACAAGTTTTACAGTAGCAACATACAAGTTGGGCAAAAGAATGGCTTATTGTGATTGTTATACAGCCAAATAGGTACTACAATAAACATGAATATAAACATGGTGCAGAAGTTAGTGTGACATTCAAGGAAATAATGTATATTAAATGAGAAAACTACGAGAAGTTTTGAAACACTCTGCATTTTCAGCACGTTCACGTCGATTAAACCGAAGAACAATGCAAGTAGTGTCTCTTTATCTGCCACTTTTCTGGTATTCTCGACGGAAAATTCTATGCTCTTTGCACAATGGAATAAGTTTCATGAAACCGCAGACACATTTCGCTTTTTCTGCGTCTCCATCGTTATGAGAACACAGAAAGAATCATGAATAATCGCAAACTATGTCTTACTTAGATTTCGACCCAGGTCCGGCCTTTAGCCTATTGGACCAATTGCTCCAAATAGGGCCCCGCGCGAGACTGCAAATAAGAAGGTACACAAACTTATTCAAATTAAAATTAAATAACATTATCCGTTGGAATTTTCGAATTTATGTTTTTAAATGCGCTTGCAAACCAATGTTGCCAAAATGTGCTCTTACGTCTGACTAACACTGGTTCAGAAATCAAAAGTTATAACCAACTTTCCCTTCTGTAATAAAACAATAATAAAATTGTAATAGAAAGAGAAGAAATATTGAGTTACTTATAAAGCATGCCGCTTTTACGTGGTGAGAAACAGGCATGCAGTGACATTCACACCCCTGCCCGAAATTGAGGTAATATCATTGTTTTGTAGAGAAGACTAAATATTTTCATTTATTTTCTGTTGAACAGGGGCATACAGCAAGTTTACCAAACCGCAACAGCTTCTGAATGTCCCAAGATATTGGCAGTTTTTGAAGACAGCCAACTGAAGCTCGTGAAATATAGAGACACACTAATCTAGATTTATTTTTAATCAAGAAAACAGATTTTCTCAGTCAGCATAATTCTTTATTATGTTTCCTTTTAGATTATTTCGAGAGAAATCATCAATACTGCATTTTCTCAACATCTTTCAGAATTAATCATCATTAAAATTATTTTTTAATTATTAAAATTTTTAAAAATAAATAATATTAATGTATTTATCAAATTTTCATATTGTTTATTTATTTATTATATGTATTATTTCTTAAAACTTAAATATATGGGGGGGGTATCCAAAATTGTTAAGGCCGGCTCTGATTGTACCTGCAACGTCTCGGAGTCACTGTCCTATAACTTAGAATATAATACTAATAATATGCCCTTGAACTGGCACCTTGAAATCAATATTTAGTGCTCAGTTAAGAAATTGTTCAATTAATTTATAATCTGTATAATATCAAAACATATAATGTATCGATAATTTACAAAAGATTAGTAAGTTTTTAAAGAGATGTGTTTAACATTTATTGTGATGATGTTCATCTTTCAATCAGCAAATAGTAAGTTAAATTAATAGATTAAAATTGGTATTGTAGCGGTTACAATTCGCTGCCTTCTCCTTTTTATGGTAGGTGGCGCTACTAGGCGCATCCGGGTTTTTCCCATGATGCCTCTCTCTCTTCGTCACTGTGTACTTGTCTTGTGGTGGTGTTGTTCTCTGTCTTGCACCTTTTAATGTACTGTGTCGTGGAACTTAGCCATCTAATAAAAATGGTTCCTGAAATTGAATTAATTCTTCAACAGCGGCATTCCATATAAACATGAGTCTCGCCCCTCTACAGTATGTATTTAAGCATCTATTTATGATTATATATGCATTTGTGTGATTTAATATAGTTATTAAGACTCTTAACACAATCCCTCGCCTTTTCGATGGAATTGGAGCTTGAACTGCAGATCTTCTGATCACAAGTTGGATTTAGACCATTATGCCTCAGCGATTATTATGAAAGTAATCCTGAAAAGAAGATGATGCTCTAGCTTTTCTTTATTGATGCACCGATATTCTAACTTTTTTGCAGTAGCAGTATGTATTCATGGAGCATGCAATAATACTAATCCGCTTCTGAAGCATGCCCTGAATTCAAAACGAAAATTAGAAAAAATAATATGGGAGTCTTTGCTTCTAAAAAAGATAACCATCTTCAGAACAAATGACGTTTCAGTATCTTGGATGTACATGATCTGGAACAAGTGGCAGTGCTTGCAAATGCATGAATCATGGAATCGCAATGGCAGCAGAACTATAGATATTAAATAGATATAGACCTAAATATTTTAAGATTTATTGCTAAAATCGTTTTATTCATTTATATTATGACTTTAAATATTTCAGAAGAAATATCCCGTCATTTTGTGAGCATTTATGATTTTATTTCAATTGTACTTATATTATTTGCATTGTATTGCTGGTAGAATATTTCTTTTTTTCAGATTTTTATGTAGATGAATTGTAGAGCGTTGCAATTTCAAAAGAATGCTTAGCTAACCATTATGATTATGTCTTTCAATATGATGATGCATTTTATTTTAGCTATGTATGTCATTTTGATATTTTTTAAAACATTGATTTCATTGATGATTATTTATGAAAAAGGAGTTGCCGAACAGCGGATACAAATAAAAACATCACAGTAAGCCTTGTAATTGGCTATGTGTTAGTGAGACAGAATGTGAATTATTGATAACAAAGCTATTGGTGCTTTTGCCTCACAAGTCGGGTTAATTCACGTGATCAATATAAATATACGTCACATCACCTGATAAATGTAACTGCACACACCATGAAACTGCACTTACATTGTGTAGTGAAGTCACATTCTTTTACCTTCTGCAAGATGCGCATCGTCGCTTAACAAGCAATACCATCTATCTCAAACTTTTAAACTTCAAAGAGGACAGAAAAACTGAGTTTTACGCAACCAATAACGAATATTTCTGATTTTTTTAACATCTGATATGAACCTGAGACCGCATTTTCCTACTAGATATGAAACCAGCGGGAGTGTTCTCCCCTAAACTTTCTCGTATACTTCCCCCAAAAGGTGCCATTTCTCCTTCCCCCGCGTGGCTAAAAAAATTCGAACCTATTGTTATCCAGAATCCAATGACTATCAGAAGGGTTTTCATTATAGTGATTGAAAAATATCTAGGTGAAGAATTCAAAGAGATGCGTACCGATTAAAACGCATCTATCGCATACTGCTAGGTTTCACTCTTGCCGTCTCAAGGACAAACTGACGTAATTCGCTCCTTTCGCGAGCACAGACGATTGCTTCCGTACGCATGCGCATGGAGATAGCGGATTGGTTTCAATGGTAAATTATACAGGCCGACAGACAATCAACCCTTTGACGGATTTGGCCCAAAATTTTATACGGACCTACATTCATGACGATAAAACTGTGTACCAAATTTTATCCATCTAGCTATTCAAGTTTTTGAGCTATAGTGTTCGCATGACTTCGGACATACAGACAGACAGACTTCCCGTTGACGGATTTTGTCCAAAATTTGATAGAAACCTACAAATTATGTTTAAAGACCACATACCAAATTTCATCCCCGTAGCTCTAATAGTTTTCGAGTTATCGCGTTCACAGACAAACAGACAGACATGATTCCAAAATTGTGTTTTTCGGACTCAGGGAGGTCTAAAACGTAGAGATTCGTCAAAATCTCGAGTTCGAATTTTTTGACGATTACAATACTTTCTCTTTGTATACTTCGTATACCAGAAAGTAAAAATTTAGAAATGTTCGTTTTTGATTGTGAAAAATTCAGTTTTTTCTTCCACTGAAATTTCAAGAAATTGAGATAGGTGGCGTTACTTGTTAAGTGACGACATACAATAGATTCCAAGATTGAAACGGCACAGATCATTTGAAGTGTATGACGTGAGCCTCTGGGAAAAGTCCGTTGCTTGTATCTTTTCACAATGGAGTCACGGCACATGTCGCCACAGTTCAGGTGAAAGTCGTTGCGCATACCAAGTAGGGATAGTTGAGACAATTTTTTAATCTTATTTTTTAAATTTTTTTTATAATTAGGAATTGAAGAATAGAATATTGTAGCGCAAATTTTGGTATTTTGTCTTCAAAATTAAATGAGAAAATTAGCCATTTTCGTCCAATTTTAATGCTTAATAAATATTTACTTTTTGTTTCATATTGTGGCTCAAGTATCCCCATGAGAGGGATACATGATCCATAGTGTACGAATGCTTGAGCCACTTCTGAAAAAGTATCTACAAAATACAATATTATAAATTTTGCTGCTTATTATTATTTCAGAAATGTTTTGCTTCATGCTTACGATAAAAAAAAAATGTCTTTCAAAACCAGTCGTGAAAACAAAACTAACAACATAGTCATTTTTTGGGGTGATGCTTGGTTGTCGAAGAATCATTTGAATTTTTTTCATCAATGCTATCATTGATGAAAAAAATTCAAATGATTGCACTGTCATAACTGGGTGGCCATTTAAATTTGGAATCTGCAACTCTTCGAGCAAATTTATGTTCAGCCCATTTTCAGAAATATTGAGAATTTGGTCAACAAATTGTTTTGTGGTATATTTTGCCAGTAGCTAATCATCAATAGCAGGTTTCTTGTTGATAAAATCAGCACCACTTTCAGTATTTCCATCTACAGACATTGTTGAACTTGTACTTTTAATTGAATAATTGTCAGAATCTAAATCAGATGTATCGTAAGAATCTTTCATATATATATTTTTTTATTTTTCAGGAAAAAGTTTTGTTTTAACCTTTGATAGTTTCCAAGAAAATTTAAATTGTGATCTTCGTTGCTTTTCTTTTCTCTTTTACTTTTCGTGATATTTTCAATAGCTCTTCTTCATTTTTTTTCTTTTTTCGGGAGTGGAATTCAAACTAGCTGATTTAGCTCTTTTCCTAAACCTTATAGTGCACCGTGCTGCGCCATCCTATTCTGATGTATATAAGACAGTATCCACGTCCGGACAGAGGGAATTCCTTTTCTCTAGTGGTTAAGATACGCGACTCCGGACCCAAAGGTATCCGGTTCAAATCCACATGTCTGCCATATTGGTGATACGCAACACCTACTTTCAGTCCCACTACTCGATGGCAGCACCAAAAATCCCCTCAATTCCATCTTCCGCTACATCCATCAGATTGCAGAACTACAACTCCTACAGCAACGCAGCTTTCCCAATTCAAAGTCTATGACACATTTCATAGCACAAAGCCTGCACGTGCCTCTGCACAAGCAATCTGCGCAATATGCACTCAACACAGTTATCACTTCCTTGATTTTCGAATAATATCAAATAATCTGGGGGTTGCTCCTGTAGTGCACCGTGCTGCGCCATCCTATTCTTGTTGGCATGTCGTGAATGTAATGTTGCAGAGTTAACGCAGATACCAGGCAGTTTAAAATACAAAATAGCTTTAATACAGTTTACTTTAAAAAGAAACATGCTGCTGTCTTGCAGCCTACACACTCACTGACAGCCATTCATTCGACTGCTTGTCCTAAAAACACAAATGAATAATATATATATAGATTGTAACAACCAATCAACTTCGGCTACGTCATGAAATTAACCAATGAGATGCGTTTCATTCAGTGACTGAACAATTTCATTTGAATTTCCAACAATTCTGATGTATATAAGTCAGTATCCACCTCCGGAGAGAGGGAATTCCTTTTGTCTAGTGGTTAAGAGAGGAGACTCCGGACCCAAAGGTCTCCGCTTCAAATCTACGTGTCTGCCAAAACTTTTTCATAATGCGAAGCATAGCTTTTGGATAAGGTTGCACAACCTCTGGCGAGACAGTTGTTTAACTAGTTGAGGTCCCAGGAATAGAAGAATTTACAGACATATGACCAGGAAAAGTCAAATTATCTACAATATTCTGACGTTAGTTGACGTTTTCATGGGGAGTAAAATCTGAAGAAATCTGGAAATTTTCAATAGACGCTCTTGATTGCTCCATACCTGACCAATCAGTGACAAATGAACTTTCTTTTCTATATTACTATTTTTACGAAAGTCTACTACTCAGATCGATCCTAAACATAGCAAATTTTGTAAAAATAAACTACTCAAATGCTCTAAATAACAAAGTTAATGAACACTAATTTCCCAGTAGGTTTAGTTGAGCCATGGCTCATGTATTCCCAGTCTCAGGTCACAAATATCCCCGCTTCCACCATTTCTTTTTACCAAGTTATAACTAAATAAAACCTGCAGATATTTAAACTATTTTAAATTTAGACTGTACTTGAGATAATAATTATTTAAACTAGGAATACTATTACAGCTTAAGAGCAAAATTTGAATTTAAAAAAACCAATATTCACACACCTTTAATATTTACTTCAGACAGTATAAAAAGAACTATTGTTCATGACACTTTCAAAATGGCTCCAAATTACTTGATTTCTTTTTCACATATGTGGAGCTATAAATATGCCTAAATGTTGTCAACTGAAGATTGAAAAATAAACCTACTGTAGAGAAAAAAAGGGGTGACTTAAGTATCCCATATGATCAAGTATCCCTACTCTTTCCTAACTACTAACTTTGTTTTACGTGTTCTGTGATTATTATTTTATCCGTTATACAAAGAAATAACTCAATTACGCTAGCAGCTTATCAAAAACTGCAATTGCTTAAAGGAAAAATAGCTTTTAAAAAACCGTGGCTTCGAAATAGTTCTGAATTCAAATACGAAAAATAACCAGACATTTTCTATGCAAGACGTTTATTAGTAGAGCACTGAACAAAAACTTAAACAAAACTCTCGTTCAACCAACAGTTATAAAAGGTTACGGTTAACATATACATATATAGCGCGCACAAATACTTAACACCTGAATTAATACAAAAAAGCTACGTGGATATGACAGTGATGTCATACTGTCTAGATATGTACACTTGAAAGACATCATAAGAATACAAATTGACTGTATTCCAGAGAAATGATTGTAAAGAACAAGAGCAGCTTTTTATATGCATTTCTTGTATATGTGAATCAGCTTCCAACTCTTAATACGCGATAAATTCTCATCTAATCGTCTTTTGCTAAGAGAGTAATATGAAGAGAAACTGCTGATTTGAAAAACAAGTTTAAAAATGGATGCACAGATCTCATCCTTAAGATAAACAAGCTTGGAAGAACTACAACGAGACATATGAAAGATCCAAATAAACTTTCTTCTGTCGACATTACGCTTGCAACATTTCAAAATCCTTTGACAGATAATTATTCAACATTTCCAAAATTCTTCGACGAATTATTATTTTTGAGTTTCGAGACGAAAAGTCCCAGCTTGCCGTTTTGCATGCATGGTGTCTGCCATCCTAATTGCCAACCACAACACAACAAAAGCCCAACAACAAATGAGAGCAGTTACCGACTCCGATACTTCTGGGAGACACCCACAGCCACTGACTTATCTGAAACGCTAATCCTTGCGCAAAACTGTGCTGCATATCTCCATTACCTACCGAACAACTCCCAGCAGGGTGAGCTCCAATCATTTATGCATAAATGCTTCACTTTCGTGTGCGCGGCGTATCGAAGTCAACCTTTTCCTTCTCTGGCACAATCTGCTGCCGCCTTCGACAACAATATCAAGGGGGGTTCTCGAAGAACAGGGGGTGCACCCTCCGAAGATGGAAGAAAAGGATTCTAGAAGTTCTACAATCTGGTTGCAATTAAGTCTGGATGGGGGTGAGAGGGGGTCGAAGAGCACTCCACCAACATAATTAGAAAAGACTGTTCAGGGGGGCGGAGGGGGATCTCTTTAGGGGCTGAAGGGGGAGAACGACGGGATTAATTATTTAAATGAGAAGTAAATCCCTTCTTCGTGATGTTTCCGATGACTGCAGGGATTAGGGCCGTTTAGCGGGCCGCCAGTCGGCTGGTGACATCTTCAGACAGTTTTTAAGAACGTGACAGTGACGGGATGGAAGGACCTTAGAAGTGTTATTTAACGGTTATTAACGAGATCAATGGACGATATTTATTTCCCGGTAATAGGCACTTGGATATGGATGATGTGGTTTCGAGACAATGAGCAAGCGTGATGAATTTTCGGTGAAAAATATAAATTCTCAGGATATGTTTGAAGGCTGGATACCTTTCGCCATTTTGGGACGAGGCAGACGTAGAAGAAAATCAGCACTCTTCCGAAGCATTACAGCTGTTTTCGTTGAACTAAGGCTATTAAATAAAGATTGATCTAGTACAATATAAGAAAAAATGCATATGCAGGGTGATTCAGAAGTCCGAAGAAACTTTAAAAATCAATAATTTTGAAACGGACGAAGACAGAAAACACATGTTTGCACAGAAAGGATGGAAATCAAAAGGGTTTCTTCTTTTTTGTCTCACGTTTAGTTTATTTATATTAATGTCCCGATTTGAAGCAATACGATTGCTATTTTGGGACGGACCTCTTAATCTTGAACCACTGTCAGCTGAGCTGGTATCCCCTTTTCCAAACGTCCGCACCACACCAGGGGGGGGGGACTTTTGACTACCAATGTATGATTTAATGTGCCCCAGATCCAAATACACAGCGGATTTTCAGTGGAATCGGGTTTCAAACCTGGGAATCTCGAGCCCCTAAACTTTACCACTAGGTCACCGCGCCATTTTTTTTTTTTTTTGTTATGAAAATACAATAACTTGGCAGTGTTGTTTACAATTTATATCCCCAGATAGTTCTACAATTTGTGAAAAACGAGTTACACAGAATAAAACAATGAGTGTAGTAAAGGTTTGTAAATGTCCAATGCGTCATCCTCCAATCAGGAACTCAGCTGTCAGACGAGGAGCCGGATTTTTCGCAGTATTAATTACCATTTATGATGATACAACAGAACATATGTAACAGAAATGTTGCTTACTTCTGAGAAAAAGAGCGTTCCTCGTTGTTACGATCATCCTACCGATAGATGGCGCATTGTGAAACCTTTTTAGAATGTTACTTTTTTCCCTCATGCCAGTTGTGAGTTGAATGTAGAACTGTAGCGTGGTGAACCAACCACCACCTTCTTAATCGCTAATTAAATGTTGTTAAGTTTTATTACTCGTCTTGCATCTCAATTCAAATTAGAAAATCAACCTTTAGGTTTTTATACTACTAACACTCTTTTCACCGCTGAGATCCCGATGGAGGTCGATACACTGTATATTTGCAACCTTTACTCACATCAACGTCTCATACTACGTAACGCATAGCTCGGACAACTGAAGAACCATCTGACGGTTTAAATTGCAAACTATGCTATCAATAAATTCTGGTTTTATGACAAAAACAATCTGGGTTCATTTCCATCCTTTCAGTGTAACCAGCATCTTTTTACCTTTGTTCGTTTACGAATTGTTGTTTGCATTTGAATCACCCTGTCTACACAATAATGAAGACGGGAGAACGAAATCTTGAAGTTGCATGTTTGAAAAATTATTTTATAGGGGTGCACGATGATTAGAGTGATTTTCTCCCTGTGAAGTTGCCACCCAAAAGGATGGAAATCAAGTTTTAGCAAAAGACCACGGAAGTAAACGGGAAAATCTCTGTTTAATGGAATGAAACATAGAATCTTATTTGCTATTCCAGAAATTCTATTAAGGCTTGCGATAGTGTCCAACTCGGGCGATCGCTCTAAACAAAAGAAATTTAAGAAAATCAGAATTACTGAACAACTTTGCGAGAAAGATGATTCGATCACATGTATTGCAGAAGTTGTTTCCTGACATGCTAATCTTATGACAGGAAAGAGAGTTTTACTGAAAGCCAAGCCAATGAACTCCGACCTTGGCGACAGAACGAAGCTTCTAGAAAATGCAAGAATTATGGTCCTATCTTTACTGGGAACGGAAATTTAGAGAACCTTCGAAAGATTTCTATGTGACGTCACATGCTGTCTGAAAAGGTATAAAAATCAGGCTACTCCAACGAGGAATCAATCGTCTTTGGAACTTTCGCCATTGAGCGCTATTGAAAGTTCTGCTACTGTTATTTATTAGTGATCTGCTGCCAGCTGGTGTTATTAATTTATGAAATTGTTGATTCGTTTTGTTGCCTGTGCTGCGTTTTGTTTTCTGAAATATTCGTGAAATAAAGAGTCATTATTATTTTTATTATCCTAATTGTTGGACTAGATTCACGTACGCCCACCGGAGAATTTTTCGTAACACCATATTTATTTTACGGTATATCTTAGTTAGGTTCCTTACAGGAATACTACCCTATTAGCACAAGATGCTGTACAATATTGCTACGATATCCTCACGATATTGTGCGGTATTCAGAATATCGAATAACATCGTGAGAATATCGTACAATATCTTGTGCTAATAGGGTACTTATTGCAATAATTCCTATGATACGGCTTTCGGAAAATCCTGCTTATCTTCTAAGATCATGGTCCCTAGAACACAAGAAAAACAGCCTTCGTTCAGGAATTTGAATGAGGATGAAAATCTCGGCCGAGGTCACAGATGGGCAATCCAGCTAAAAGGGGATGGGTATGTCTGGGGTTTGAAATTTTCATTTCCCCGTAACTCCCTTACGATTGAAGATAGAAAGAAAATTCAAATCAGGCGAATTATTGCCTTGTCATAACGAACAACTTATGTGATGAATAAAATTTTAATAGCTGCAATTGCTTAGAAATACGAACTGAAAAGTGATTTTTAACCCTCCCACCCCCAACTTGGACTGTCTTTTAACCTACGCATGCGACTTGTACGAAAGCCCTCATCTTTTGCATTCTCTTCCACCTTCTTTCATCCTCATAGCTCCGACCTTCATGAAATTAGAGTATGAAATGTTCTTTTGTTTAAATTTCCGGACAAAAGGAATGTGTCTTAAGCGTATATCACACGGACAGCTTATCGTGGTTTGTTTCCGTGGGCAAGGGGGTAATGCCACTCGCCAAAAAAGTTTGTAGCACGTGACGCATTGAGGCAACCGGTCAGACAGGATTTCGGTATCGTGGAAGGCGAACTACGTCACCGTAAAAGTCTCACCCGATTCGTTTGAATTTTCGCTTATGACGATTTTCCGTCACCATCGTGCGGCCGCGGTGGACTAGTGGCTTTGGGGACGGAGGGTTCCAGGCTCGAAACCCTATTCCACTAAAGATCCGCCGTGTATGGGGCATGTTGCACGTTAAATCATAGGTAGTGGACAATCGTCCTCCCGTTGATGTGGCGTTGAAGTTTGGAAAGGGGGTGCCAGCTCATGTGTCGTCCTCGTCATCTGACCGCGATTCAAAATGACGAGATCCGTCCCAAAATAGGCTTCGTGTTGCTTCAAAATGTGGCGCTAATATAACTAAGCTAAACTAACCCGTCACCATCGTGTGCATTTTCAAGCCGGTTCAATACAGTCCAAGTTGTCTGACCGGTCACGTGCTACAAACTTTTTTGGCGAGTGGCATTACCCTCGTGCCCACAGAAACAGACCACGATAAGCTGTCCGTGCGGTATACGCTTTAGACTTTCGGCTCGCCGGCGGGAATTTTTTTCGTATGAGTGGAATGAGATATTTTATATTCTCTGAGCCGTCTTAACAAATTGGAGCGCCCTGGGATAGAGTAAGTTGGCAACCGTCAAAGCCGTAACTGGGAAATTAAGCATCAAAGTCATAAGGAAATTAAGAATCAAAGTCATAAGGAAATTAAGCATCAAAGTCATAA
>BGPR01005278.1:62761-96300 GCA_013235015.1 Araneus ventricosus
TAAGAATCAAAGTCATAAGGAAATTAAGCATCAAAGTCATAAGGAAATTAAGCATCGATCATTTCTCTGAGTTGTGAAGGCGTCTTTCAGGGTCATCGTGGTTTTCCAGTAACGTAACAGTAAAGACTGGGAAACAGCATTTCCAGAGTTTGTGTTGCCTCATGGCAGCATGGGAAAGTTGCCCAATATTCCGACATCAAAATATCGTCGAAGCAAGATTCTAAAAGATACTTGATAGAAGACTCTAGAAAATACCAAGCTAGAATGCACAATTTGGCAGCTGCAAAATGTTTTCGTGCATAATTCTTTAGGCTTTCTTAGCCCGTATGAGAATCTGTTTATTTTTGGAGCTCCATCACCACTGATTTTAAAATAATCCGAGATGAAAGTAGCAGCGATAAGTTCTCAGTGATAGCTGATATTTCAAACTGTGCTGCCGCTATTTTTGGATTCTTTTAAAACTGTTTTCTGCTATTTTTTATATCTGTAATTGTTTTGCCGCATCATGTATTCTTCAACTTTCAATTGTCTTATTCCTACATTTTTTAAAAAATCGTTTTCCCGACTGGTCGGGAAAACGATTGGTGTCGAAGTTCACCCTAAATGGAAATAAAAACATGTTTGGTCTTTTTTTTCGTAATATTTGGATAAAATACATAAAAAAAAACTTAATTTCACATTTGATTGGTTATTCGGGTGAAATTCTAGTCATCAGTTGAACAATATTCACAACAACAGCGATATTCAACATTTTTTACAATAAAGCGATTACACTTCGCTTGAAGTAAAATCACAAATTTTTTTAGGATAATGCGTTAAAGAATTTTAATTAAGTGTAGGGTAAATTAAATTTTGTAATTTTTTTCCTTAAAAATAAGAACAAAATTTGTTGGTTTAAATGCTTTGTGAATGCTTATTATACGAATATACGAAAACTGAGAAAGAAAAATTTTAACCTTTAAAAATTTTTAGAGTAGAAAAGCATCATATTGCTTTGTTTTTTTAAATACGTAATTCAAAAGTTAACCATTTAACCAGGAATTTTTTAGGGTTCAGAAACACAAAATTTTAAAATTTAACTAAACAGGGCGATAACTATCTAATAATTTGATTGGAATGACGAATACCTTTTACCTACCTCGTTCCAAAATCATTAGTGTCTTAATCAGACATGACACAGGCTTGGAACAAAAAAAGCTGAACTTCATAAATAATGAATCTTGTCAAACATAAATACCGAAATGTAAAATAAGTGTAATTAATCTAACAATAAAATAAATAAATTTATACAAAAAGTGCTTAAGAATTATTATATAATAAAAAATTAAGAATGATAAAATCCGATGCCGAAAAAGCGGAAATCCGCGTTTCCGCGGAAATGTGTCATGTCTGCTTAATAGATAAATATAAATTCTAAAAATATAAATTACACTGTCTGTCCCCAGTAGCTTTCGTGTTGTTTCAAAATACTAAGTCAATGCTAACATATCAGAACATCACCTTGTTTGCCCGTGACAAAAAGCGCATTAACCGCTTAACTTAACAGCTCGAGAATACTCGTGCATCGAATTATCGAAATTTTAGTCTTATAAACTAAAATTGAATCATTAATTAGCTTTATAATTTGACACAAAAAATATGTAGGATCCATAAACATCTTACGTATCCTATGTCTTCTTAGATGAATGAAAACGACAGCCCCTTTCCAAAACAGGAGGGGTCATCTTATTAGATAGCAAAGAAAACTATTCAGTTAAGTGGATAACGCCGTTATGGCACTGCTTTAGTTTCACGAGAAATAAATAACAAAAAATCAGGTGAAAACAGCGAGATTTTTGTCAAGCAGGTCAGAGCGTCCCGGCACTGCTTATTTTTCGACTACATCATTTATTTTAATTGGCATCAATGCAGTGAAATTAAACAAAAATTTCTGCATCCGCCCTAGCCCAAATGGCAATAATAGCCGCACGCACAACACCATTCCCAAATTAGTAATACCCTGATTGTTTGAAGGCAAACATATGCCATCCCTAGTTACCCGAACCTGGCAATTATGAGGCAGTCCATTCAAAACCCGCAACCAGCGTCACGAAACATTTACCAGCCGCAGGTTTGACACGTGACAAACTGCAAACACCGTGATGGTGCTGGCGGCGTATTGTGTTTTGGCCTGCCCCCCATCTCCGGCACTAATGAAACGTGGTCAACCCATCCCAGATAGCGACACGGAAGATGCAGTCCGTCACCCTAGATGATGCGGAAGATGAAACACGGTCTCATTTCCGTCTATTTCCGTCACTCCGAGACGAACAGGAAATGACTACCACTCACCTGAGGGGTGGTCGGCCCTGAGAAACTCGAGCCCACGGTTAGGATCCATCTTATCGTCTGACAGCGGCGAGGGTTATCTGCGGATAGATGTGTATCTTACAGATGGATGGGGTCTTGAAGAAAAGGGGTCCATAACCTTTTCTCGGATCAGGTGTCATGACATCTGGGGTCTTGCGGTAATTATTGAGGGGAGGGAGGTGTCTCAACAGTTGTCGGAAAATGTCTGGATGATTTGGTTTGGTGGGGTGCAGGTTTAGAGTCAAATGTTACGGAAAGGCATGGTTTTGCAGATAATTGCGTTTGGGGGGTGATGATTTAAACAACTGAGAAACTGAGTCGAATTGTTGCAAGTTCTTTATGGAACATTTTTTGTTTGTTTATGTATAGGGGGGAAATGTAGTAGTCTAAAACAAGAGGTAGTTTCTAAATATATTTATAGGTGTCGGAAAAAACATGTTTAACCGAGATAGCGCATTGCTCCGCAGTAGTAATTCTCTAAAATGCATATCAAAATCCTGGTTGGTACAGCAAACTTTACTAGTGCTTTTTTGGGTAAATTAGTACTAGAGTTGATGTTTATTAATTAAATTTATTAACTGGAAAATATATTTATTCTATTATGAACAGAAAAATGCTTTTTTTTAAGGAATCTCGGTTTAGAGATTATATTACCCAAGAGGGTCGACTTAACCCTCTTTAAGTCTTTGGACGACCCATATTATTTTTATATTTGTGACAGATGATTATGTTATTAGATATGTTTAAAGATTATATATATTTTATTTCTTGATCAAACCTTAAATATAACCAAAAGGTTTGAATTGAGCCGCTTCATGTTCACCTGATACACGTCAAATACACCGCGCCCGATATAATTTTGAAATGTATTGTACACCCTACAGAAGAAAATAGGAAGCGAAGTCAGCGCGTGATAGGATAACGTAAAGTTGGATAACACGTGGAGTTACATTTCTTATGTGGTTACATTAATTAGATCTGGATTCACAATTTCAAGATAATAAACTTCAATCTATTTTATGAGCTCTAAAGTAAAACTCTTGTTAACTTGAGATATATAAATACTTCGTCTCTAACACGTTTATCAGATCCTTCTTATTTTTTATTTATTTATTCAAAACGAGACATTTTTAATGAGATTCAATTATCCATTAATTGTCTCATAAGGAATTTTACCTGAAAAATATCAAATAAGTATAAATATAATAAATCATAAAAAGCATTGATGCGATTTTTGTGTGCTGCGTGTTTTTCATATCAGTTTATCAAAAAGTACAGTTACTCTATGAGATTTTAATAAATAACAGAGACTTGAACTGTAATACTTCAAAAATGGCGAAGAAGAAAATCTGAAATTTTCGAAATTGCAGAAGCTGAGAAATAACTTCGGCATTATTTAGAATGACGAAATGAGGAAGTACAGCATTGATAGCTTAAATATAAATGCAAAATGGCAGTATCATTGTTATCTTTTGTATTTCTTTTTCACATGATTTATAAATAATAGTTTATATTTATTTAAATCTGCGCTAAAAATATAAGATAATCATAATTTTAGTGTTTATTTAAAAAGAATTGGTATTATTTTAAATCTACACGAGATTAATTCCGTCAAAACTTAGATGATATGCATTGCGAGCAACGTTCCTCTATTATTCATCTATTCAGAAAACTGCGAAATGGCCCAACAGGTTTTTTTTTTCTTCCTCAACTCATAGATAAATATTTCTTTAAAACCGCTCAAAAATAGCTGTAATTATTGCAGCATTAATAATCCTTAGCACATTTCTTAATTTAGCCAATAATCGATTCCACGCACCGCTTCAAACTCGTAGACTGGTTTTAAACGTAATTGCTCTTTCGTGACCGCTCTAGCGTCTAACTGTCCTTCAGTTTCCTATAGTTTAAATAAAGTAAGACAAGAGAAGACAAACTTCTCATAATAATTCTGTCTCAGAGTCATCAAATGATTTCAAAAAATCTTCCGATATAAACAATGGCTGTTATGTCATTACAACAAACGCAACATGCAAATTTTCATCGATTAAAATTCTAAACAGTCCACCACTTCTGATACACACATCTTTAATACGTTTTCCAATAAAAACTCTCTACCAACCCGAAAAACCCTGGTAATTCCAACTTACTTTCCGATACCAAACGATCTCAATAAGATACTAAGCTATTCCATCTTGGCAACATCCATTTCCATCCGTACTTTTTTCAACGCTCCATATTCTTTTTTGTCCACCATTTTTTCGACACCTCCATCGCACGCAAAAGAAAACGATGAAAAATAACACATATCGATATATCGCCGAGACCACTTAATCCGTACGTAATCCATCATTTCGTGTGAGCTCTTCGGTCGACGTGAAACATAGAAGTGTCCATCGTTTCAGCTACACAATAAATAAAAAATCCACCGAATGTGTAGAAAGAGTGGATGAAAAAAAAGAAAGCTTTGGAACTGTAGAAACGATCTTTCAAAGGGGTGTAATCGCTTTATTTTTCCGTGTACATATATCTTCTTTTAGTGGAGAGGGTGTGGAAAGGGTGTGCCATAAATCACGTGTTTGACAGCCACGGTTCGCCACATTTCGGGTCTTAGACGTTTAAGACAGTGCAGGGTATGTGCGATCACTTATTTCGTGTGCTCTTCCGATTATGTTAGCACAATTTCTGTTCTCATGGACAAAAAAAACTTGGGAGACATTTGTTTGAAGTTGGTGTTGGCTTGGCAATCAACACCACCTTAATCTTCTTACAACGATAAATCAAAAAGTTTTCATTTGATGAAAGTCGATAAATGTAATTGGCTGATTGCTTTTAAGAACAAATTTCACTCAGCTCTTCTTAATATATTCTGGTTCTGTCGTATTCATTTCTTTATTCTGTTATATGTAATTTTAAGAAGCTCTACCTGCAATAATTCTTTATAATGGGAATTTGGCAACCTCGTTTTTGAAATTCGGAGCTGGTTTTGCTACCTCTGTGCCATACTTATTCTAGCCAATATTTTGGCTACTCATGAACACTTCTGCATGGTGATTGTTGTCCGGATGTAGAAGGAATTCCGAATTGTTTATTTTTACCTAACTTGATTGAAGAAATTTCCCTGAAATGAAGATTCGTCTTCTTTCGGGAATTTTATTTTAGGACCAGGGGTGGCGCCAGAGGGGGGACCGGGAGTGCCAGGGCCCTCCTGTCGGGGAAAAATTTTATATCCTTTCGGGGAAAATTTTTGTACGGGGTATTCAACTGTAGTTGATAAATAATAATCTGGCGAAAATTTGAGACCAATTTCATTACACTCTTCCCCCCCCGTCGGGAGATCGTGCCCCTGTCGGGCAAATCGGCCCCCTCGTCGGGCAAACTCTAGCGCCATTCCTGTTTAGGACAGTGTAGATATTATAACAGTGTGTGAAACATTTGACCAGTGACAGCCTAGATTTCACAAAAACTCTGAAATATTTTTCATCATCGTTTAACGAAAATATATCGTCGATATATTGCTAAAAGTAACCAAGTCTAAAGAAAATGAAAAATGAGGTGTTCTTTTTGTTTTAAAATGACACCTCTGTAACAGAAAAAAATTGTACATATCAATAAACTGAGAGTTCAGAGTTAAAGTGAGCCAAGCCCATAAAATTCATTTCTGTGAAAACAAATCTCAAAGTTGAATTAGTTACATTTAAAATAAGAGCCTCTAATTGCCCTTACTATCTGGTGGATATAAATTGAACTACGAATCATTATTACATAGAAAATATAACATTTCTACCCTACCATGGCGGTATTAATGCAAAATAGGCAAAACATGGACTTGGCATATTTTACCTCTGAACCCTCCATATGTGCAGTATATTGTAACAAAACTACAATGTCGCTTCTCTGCCATGTTAGTCCTATAGTTGGAAAGAGACATTTACAGAGGTTTTATTGGATACCGAGGAAATGGAAGCCAATGACCCACGACCTTGGCGACGAACTTGACAACAATTTTGGCGACTTTAACGACAAAATGAAGATTCTAGAAAATACAAAATATTTTCTCTAACTCTACTAGGAACGGAGTTATGGAGAATTTTCGAGAGATTTCTATGTGACGTCACTTTCTGTCGGAAAAGGATATAAATGCCAAGCTACTCTAACGAGGAATGAATCTCTTTGCAGTTTTATCTGCAGTACGAGTTGGTAAGCTGAGCGTTATAAAAAGTGTTATTACTGTTATCATTAGTGATTCGCTGTCTGTTTGCGTTGTTAGTTTGTGCAAGTGCTGTTTTTCTTGTTCCCCGTGCTTCGTATTTTCTTGAATACTCGTGAAATAAAGCGTCATTCTCTTTTATCCTTCTTGTTAGACTGCTTTCACTGTACACCCACCGTATGATTTTCACAACAATATATTTTATACTTACTATATATTGATATGCGCGATTTTTTTCTATTTTTTAAAACCACAAAGACAACTGAACTCATATTTCTTTTATTTTGACTTGTTCACTTTTAGCAGTATAACGACGATATTTAAAAATTTTCAGTCAGAAACACCCTGTCGAGACCCTAGTGAGTAATGCCTTTGAAAACTACTGAACTTTCGAGTGTAGACACGTGCTATCATAAGTGGGTATCGTAAAGTGACGAGGCATCCCAGTTTTCGATTTACTGTCCCGGTTCACGTTCCCTTACTTCCACAATATCTTCAGCATCCCGAAACTGAAGTTCAAAAATGTTGCTACTTTAGTTTAATGCCTATTTTGTTCGAGTAAAATATTACATGTATCATAAAATATGTAATTAAAAAGATGGGAAAGGTTGAGTTTTTAGTCGTTCTTACTAATTCAAAGAAAACGCTTACTCTTTTGTGTAAATGACTTGAAAAAAATAATCGGGGGAAGAGATAGAGAATATAAAGAAAGTTACGAGTTTTCCAACACAACAAGAATTAAAGATGATTCATGACAATACACATCTTAAGAAACGAGACTCATTTGAAAATGAAGGTAGCAACAGATTTAAAATGCTAATTTTTTTTCTAATTATCAACAGAGCTTATGTAACAATTAAATAGATATTTAGATTTTTTAAAGTAGAAACTTAGTTCGATTTCGTACAGATGCGAGGCCACATGTTTCTTCCGACACAAGAACAAAGGCTTAAAAAATCAATCAAACATACTTGCAATCAACAATCATAGACTTATCAAACATCCAACAGAAGAATTCTCATTTCACAATTTAAGAAACAGAGCAAATATCCACGGAAAAGCAAACAATTCTACCGAACTTGTGGACGAGAATAAAAACACGAAGAGAATCACAAAACAAAATAAAGAGGGAAAAAACCGAAGAAGATCTCGTTTAAAAACTTCGTTTCGAAGAATTTGCAGCGATCGAATTTCTCGTAAACAGGAAAACTCGAAGAAATAAGGGGAAAAAAATAATAATATATATTAATTTGAGAGAACTGGAGGCCACCAAATGAGTCGCTGAGAGGCGAGATTTCGTTTATTTTTCCGCCATTTTCTTCGTTCCCCTCTAAGAATTCGAAATGATTCCGAACTTGAATTCTTCATAAATACCACAGGAAATGAGAAAGAAAAAGAACGAAGAATAATAAAAAGAACAACCAAACGATTCTGAAAAAGAAAAAAATCTAATTCGGCGAATGAGAATTATATTCTTCTCTCTTCGATTCCATTAGGTTTTGATTTGATGATGTATTGCTCTGGTTTAGGTTTATAGAAAGCCCATTCTCTCCCGAATAACATCTTTAATGATACCAATAGGGCACTAGAGAAAAGTGTATTAAGTTGATTTTTTATTGTTCCGTAGCGAACATCTAGAAGCTAGGGAGTCGTGATTGGATTTTATTTCGACTTTTCTCGATATGGTGGTATTTTAGAGGGATTTATTTTATTTAAATTCTCTTTTCCAACAAAATCGTTTCGTTATGTACGCTTGAGAGAAATTAGATTAAAGATTTTTGAAATTCCGTACATTTAGCTTGATATTTTGTATTTTTGATGGATGATTTAAAATTGATTCTCAAGCGGTTGCAGATTTCATTCGCTTTTACATTTTTCTACACCTAATTCTAATGGTTGCTTTTATTACTGGTTGCTTCAGTGAGAATGCGATTTTGTCGAAATTTTGAAAGAAAGAAGTCTGATAAAATTTTGTTTATCATTTTATTGGTTTTAATACATATATAACAGCTATTTCGACCTATTTTTAGTTATTTTATTGCTATTTTGATATAAAGACAATGCTTTTCTCATTACTATAAAATTAAAAATGTTTCCTTCTTCAACATAAAAAATACAGCGATCTACTTATGAATCACTTCTTCCAAAATTGGAAAAAAATTACATTATTTTACATTATTACGTATTACATAAAAAATACTTGCAACTTTTAAAAATAAATAAAAGCTGATTTTATATAGAATCCAGCATATAATAAAAGAAAAACCGCTTGCGTCTGTAAAGTTACTAATATATTTTATTTACAAAATAATACTAATAATAAAATAACACTAATATATTTTATTTATAAAATAATACATTGGAACTTTCGAAGTGAAAGGAACCACAGAAAAAATTTGATTTAACCAAAAATTCGCATTAAGAAAAATGGTCCTGAAAATGAGCAAAGCAAGTGAAAACGACAATTTTTAAACTAAAAATGAGCAAAGCAAGTGAAAACGACAATTTTCAAGCTAAAAATGACAGTAATGATTTATTTTTAATTTGTATCAGTTTTAAGAAATAATACATAATTTTAATTTAAATAAATAATTGTTATAATTGCGATTAAAAATATTTATAATTTCAAAATTAATTTCAATAAAAAAATAAGTAATTTTAAGAATAAAAAATATGCAGTTTTGAATATAACCAATTGCAACTAAAAGTTCAAAATAAACAATATGATTCGCATCTAAAATAGTTCAAAGTTTTTTAAGAAGTGATAATTTTTTTATTGCTCTTCTAATTAGATATATTGTTCCAATAAAATCCTGGAGTGAATGCAGGGTTTTAAATTTATTCATTTATTGAGGGCAAAAGGTAACGATGCATTTAACGAACAACAACAAAAATAAGAAATACAATATATAGTTGGTATTAACCAATATAAATTCGAATTGAAGATGATATTTTAAGATTATGTTAATAGGGAATTAAAGGAGGCAAAGAAAAAATTCGAAACACTGACGAAAAAAAAGTTCGAATTGGCGAATTGTAGATGATATATTTTGCTTCTTGTGTGAATTTTTGTTTTCACTGGAAAAAACAGATCACCAAATATCTCCTTTCAGTTATGACTATATTAAACAGATATGTTGATTAAATTAAATTTCTTCTCAAATATCCCTCCAATATGTACGAAGACGAAGATTAACTTTCAAAGTTGAGTAACAATACTAGATACTTTTACACAATTTTCCAACGGGTACTCTTAACAGATTAAGATAGCCAGTACAAAAAAATATTAAAAAAAAGAATTCGAATATGAGATGCAAAAAATGAACGGACAGTTTGATGGATGACATTGATGAAAAGATGAAATTAAATTTTTCTACATTTTTTTCAATAACCCCCTAATTTTATTTCCTTTGATAAAGATATAAGAGGGGACGTTCAAGTAAAGGCGAAGTTGTGTATCTTAAAGTTTCACGACAAGTCACTCATAGGCGTTAGATTTACAACAATGTATGAAGTATGTTTCAAAGTAATTGTCAGCGTTGGACTTGCAGAATGTTCAACAAACATATTTTCCCCCGCTTAAAAAATTTCGGTACCTTTTAAGATGATACATTTTCAAATAAAGAAAAACAAATCGAAATACACGAAACCTACTATGTTTTTAGAAGACAAATCAAAGAGAAATAGTTGCTTACATAAACAAAAGTTTCAATGAAAATTGACTCGCTACATTCGAAGAAATTTTTTATTGTTGAAAAGCATGTACCAACCATATCTGCGAATTTTGATAAATTAAATCTCTTTTCAAAAATCCGTCCAAAACTTTTTAGAATATGAGAACTTTATATTTTATGCATTATATTCAAATGTATGTTTATTTTTACAAATGATTAAGATGGAAAGGAAAAAAAACTTGAATGCAAGAGTTAATAGTGAACTTGTATCGCAGAGATGCAATTAAAAAAAATACTTCGTGCTCGGTCGTAAAAGAAGATTTCTTGAGTTTTAATAGAACCGATAGATAACCCGTGTTCAAGTAGGTTAATTTTACCTTTCATTTGAGCTGGAAGCTGCTTACATCAAAAAACAGATAATGAAATTTGCCAAATCAAGTATCACAATTTGTAAGAGAGACGGAATACATAACACAGAAGCATGATGGCTTTACAACTTATACACTGTTTTTTTCACCTTCAGATACTACGAAAACGTTTTCAAATGCACTCCAATGAACAAAAGGTATCTTTTACGAAAAATTAAATTAAGAATTTCTGAACTAAGACTTTGCAGTTTTGCCGGTTAGAGTGCTATCCTCTTAAGACTGCAATTAAAGCCATAATCCAAAATCCCATTTTCGGAAAACTCATTTTTGGGACAAAACAATTTCCCCCTGATTTTTTTTTCTCCCATAGGCAACATATGGCAGCGATCGCACGTGTTGAAAGAACACCTTCCTCTTGGAAGGTGGATCACGGGTCTTTCTCAAGAACACAAACAAGGGGGGTTGCTGAAGAAGGAAAACGCTGGGATTCTGGAGGGGGTCGAGCTTAAGATCCTCAGACGATCTTCAAAGGAAAGGGAAGGACGTGATTTTTGATCCACTGCGATCATTCCTGGTGCTCCCTCTTACGCAAACTTTGTCGTCTCCCCTTACGTTTTTGTCATCTCCAACTCTCATTCTTTTTGGAGGAGACTTTTCTTGGGAAGGTTGCCATATTTCACTGTTCATCGACACATTTGGCATGATTTCGATACTTACAATCTGGGAATTTCGTAAAATAATTATCAATCAAATATTTTCTTAAATGGTTCCAAAATATATTAAAAAAATTTAAAATATGAATGTCAGATTTGCTTGAATTGTTGATTATTTTTCAATTCAAATAAATAGATATTCAAAGGCTTTAATTTGAATCTCTGCTCTGCATAATTATGCTTATCTGCATCACTAACATTTTTTTCCCTTTTTCCAACCAGTTTTGAATAATTAAATTGTTTTGAGCTATACTATTTCGTCGACGTTCAAGCAAACGCCACTACTAAGTCCACAAAACGCTTTTTGACGGCTTACTCAGATCGATTAGAATTTCCAGTTAATGGTTTCGTGTTATAAACCGGTCATCTAAACATCAGCAAACTAACAGTATGAGCTAGAAAGCTGCAAAATAATTTTTACTATTTTTCATAATGAATCCAAATTAATTATGTTTAAATCGACTATGTGACTTTTGCTTGAATTACGAAGATTTATTCATTCGAATAAAAAGATGTTAAGTCGATAATTCAGTTGGTTGATTAGTAGAATTATACAATTTCATTTTTGACTGAAAAGGAAAGTTTCCTTATCAAGGAAATTTTAGTTAAAGAATTAATACTTTTAACTAATTAATTTAATGAAAAAATTTTCAAAATTAATTTTTTTTATTATTTTTTCTACATTTTTAATACTCTTTTCTACTTATATGCACACTTTTGGTTGAAAAAAATCGTACAATGAAAGGGTTAACGAAAACGTATTTGGTTTCATACGTGCTTCGTTTTGGTCATATGATATCAAGCAAATTTGTCGAAATTTTCGCTAATTATGGTAGAATCTTCATGAATCAAACTTTAATAAATCGAAAATATAAGTGTGTATTTTAATTGAATGTAGTTATGTGCAATATTTTTTGCTGTATTAATATTTTGCTAAAAGCATCATCAGAAGGTAATATCTCACCATCTGCTCAAAAATTTGAAATTTTGACGCTCTGAATTGTTGGCTTTTTGATTGACATTCATAAGACTTCTTCTAAGACTAAACAAACATTTATTAGAACACTAAAACACAACTATTACACTTCGTAATCTGCGTACAACGCAACTTCGTTCAACCGTACTCGTACTCATCTCTTATTTTAAATAAAATTCAAAGTAGGTCAACATCTGACTGTTGCCACTTATCTGGTATCACACACTGTTATAACAATAAATAAATTGAAGTCATGCTTTTGTCAGGCAGCAATATTAAATCTGCTTACAGAATGAATTTATTACTATTTCTCTTAATCTCTACATTTTAAATTTTGGTCATCTTTATTAAGTATGTTTAGAATTTAGATATTTATATCAAATTATTTTAGTATACAGCACTATCAGAGCGTCGTAATTCAACAGCGCGATGTTTAATTAACTCTATGAGCTGGAAACTCATACGAGCTTGAAATAGCAGAGATTCTATCATAATATAACGCATTATTATTGCTAGTTGAATTCCAAATTTGAAAGGTATTAATATATTGACCGCCGCTCCATCGCATGTTGGTTAGAACCAAAGCGGAAGACCTTCACACACGGTCAACCTGTTAATCAATAACGTTAGCTGTCTTGTTTGAAGTTTTGTCGTGTAAAAGTCATTTTTCAAACAGTGTTTGCCGTTTTACACGTTTACCTATCATGTTATAAGTTGATTTAAACAGACATGAATCTCGCGAAATGGATGAAATTGCTGAAATATATGGATCCATCTTATTTTTCAGCGAAACTGTTTTCTAGACTTTCGATTGTTTAGTCCTATAAAAATGACCAAGTCCTATTGAATTGTAAGTGAATTATAACCAGGCTATTCAGAGTTCTGTCTCAAAGCAAATGTAGATTAGTTAAAAGGCTTGTCGCAATGCGAATAATGAGGACCAAAAATAAGGCACGTATTTTACTTATTATAGCATGTCTTTTATTCTATTCAATATTTCTATTTATTCTACGAATTTTGTATTTATAATAAAAAAATCTTAAAAGATAAATGTTATGAAGAAAAGACAGGATGGATCGTTTTTGACTTCTTATTATGCAAGAGACAAATACTGCGTCCAACTCGTGGTCTCTAGTAGTGGTTTTCGTAGTCAAAACAGTCTTCCAAAATCACGATGATGTATAAGAATTAAAAATTATAATATAAGGAGTAATATTTCTATGAATTGAATAACATCTTGTATGGTGTTTATGTCAAATCATTAGAAGTAAAATTAAACAAAGAATGATTAAACTGTAAAAGACAGAGAGTACTAAAATTGCAATAAACGTTTGTCCTCGGTAGTGGAAATTTTTGTGACTCTAGATGTATCTTATAGCGGATCTCTGCCGTTAAATACAGGAAGAAAAAACGCAGAAAAAACAGGTTTCTAAGGTTTATTTATTTCTTCTTCGCCAGAGCTACGTTGCTCTTGTGACAGAATTTCGGAGATTCTGGCTGGATTCTCGGGGGCTGTAAGATTGTGGGTTCGAAGACAGATTTCACCAAAGATCTGCTTTTGACACCTACCTGATGTGCGTTGAATTTGCCGAAGTCAAACATCCTCCCGCTGGTGTGATATTTTATTTAATAGTTTATCTGCCCGCGACGACTGAGCCTATTCAATGGGTGTAAATCATACATTAGAACGGCAGGTAATTTGAATTTGTAAATACTATAACAAGCATTACTTTTCATCAGTACTTATATGGATGTGGGACTTAGTAGAAGAGGGTGCTTCCTCGTCGTCACGAGGTCCATCAGGAAGTAGACTCATGTAGCTTCAGAATGAAATCTTGATCTAATAAAACTAAATTTCAAAACCCTCTTCAATTTTCTCAAGTTAGCTCCTATGTAAAATTTTAGTTATATTAACGTCACGTTTCGAAGCACCACGAGAGCTACTTTGAACAAACCTCTCAATTTGAACCACGGTCAGATGATGACATCTGAGCTGTCACCTCCCGATCCAAACTTCCTCACCACACTAGCGAGAGGGCGTTTGACCAACGACATCTGATTTAACGTGCAGCAGGCCCACATACCTGGCAAATCCTCAGTGAAATCCGGTTTCGAACTTGGAACTCTCTGCATCCGAAGCCGAGACATTACTACTAGGCCACCACAGCCTTAACTCTAATGTAAAAGCCACTCTGTTCAGTCAAAACCTTTATAATTTGTGATTTCTAAGTAAAGGTTGGTAAAACAGCTTCTCATGGGTGTTATAAAAATGATGAATTTCGCGGTGAGCACACTTCTTTAGAAAGGGTTTAAGTACTTCTGCTATTGAAATACATCTGACCAAACCTGATATCTACAGAAACCCACAACTTCACCGTGATATCGAGACGCATCTTCTCCCACATCATGTCTGTATGATTTTTAAAAAAAACACGAATCTCTCCCCTCATTCTCAATTCTTCACCTCTCTCCACTTTCTGACATGGAGGACCCTTTCGGAATTCAGGGATGTCACATCCGATCTCCAGCAGAGGTTCATTTTAAAGTCAACGCGGGTGGGGGAAGGATGAGAGGGCAGTCTTGCGGAAGTTGATGCAGAACGGCAGTGTCTGAAGGCACCCTGAAATTGAGTATGGGGGCGATCCTACTGAGGCTTGGATGTGGGGAACTCAGTGGATGAAGATCTGCTAGCCTTTATGTTATCCAACCCTATTCCATTGTTGATGTATGTTTTCCCTTTATTCTACTTAGCACGTTGTCGTTTGGAGTGGCATTCTGGGAGATGCTTTGTGAAAGCTATTTCCATTTATATACGTAAGTACAGTCTGAAATTTTGATGGATGTCACACAAATTCATGGTTCGGTTGTATGAGAAGTTTTGGAACTGTTGGAATCCACTTCAATTATTTTGATTTTAAAGTCTAAAAGAACTAATGAAGAAAAAAATAAGTAATTTGATTAATAAACTATACTTCCTATTTTGAAATTCTTCTGTTTGCTAATTATTTTATATAATTTCTTTTCATGAACTTCCAAAAAATTTATCCTCGTATCATTACTGTTTCAGCAAACAAACTGCGACTTCAAGTACAAAATTTTCATAACTATCAAGAATTTCCACTATGAGGCATTTATTCAGAGTGTTCACCATAGGCAATGAATCAATACTAATATAAAAGTATTTAGATATAAACTAAACCGGAAATGCTTTCAGAATAGACATTTAATCTCTTTTCGTCAGGAATATTCGCGAAACTAAATACCGAGATTTATTTTAGCAATTGATTCGAGGCTTGTTCATTGCCATACTTCTTGCCTTGTTTATTTTCGCCTCATTTCTAAGGTTCCTACTTCATATTATTATTTGCTTGTCAACAGATTATCAGTATGAAACCCGAAACCAACTCTTCAATCGGACAAACCGTTTTATCTTTTCTTAAACGAAAACTGCCGGTCGATTGACTCGAGGTTGATTTTATTTGTTTGGATAAAATCTTGTTTCTAAACAAGTTACTCTGTGGATATCTTGGAATTAATTTCACAGTCTTAATCCTTAGTTAGATTAACAGAATGATATCTGATTTAACCAAAGACTCATCTGCTTCCTATACCAAAATGTGAGGACGTTTGGGCCAAGATAAGATTTAATGGCTGATACTGGTTGGAATCAAAACGCTAAGCTCACGAATTTCCAGGCATTCCATAAGACGTAGCGGTATTTCAAGACCGCTATATGTTCGGTTAAAACAAGGGCTACCAAAATTTTTTAGTTGAAATCCGGACACAGCAGAGGGGGGGGGGGGAAGTACAGTATAAAATTCTAAATCAACCTACTACTGTCTTTCATATCACTCGCACAGAGATTAGGGAAGTGAAAAAAATTTGCGACTTCAGAATGCATACAATTTTTTAGTAATGTTTGGAAAGTCGAAATTATATTAATGAAAAACAGAATTACAACAAAAACTGCCAAAACTTTTCATTTTCTATTTGAATAAGGGGACTCTTTCTCATCAAGAATGGATGTAAGCAAAGTAAACAATGAATTTTCTTTCATAGGCGGAATTTCATCAGCTTTTCCGAATTACAACCAAATTGCTCTATCACCGTATTCAGTGGCGTAAATCCGGAAATTTTAAAGATCCGGACACTAGGCCGGACGTGTGCTTGAATCTGGACGTATGGTAGCCTTAGTTATAGCTGAAATATATCAAAACCTTTGACGTTATAAAAAATAATTATTTGAATGAATCGTGATTTATTCCATTTAAATCCTGATTTTTAATCCTGCTTTCTGAACATTGCTATGAACATTGTTGAAATGAACATTGCAGGTCAATTTGTTTTCCTTCCTTTCTTCAAACTTCTGCTCTAAACCAACTCGAGGATGATTATCTCACAAACACTTGCATAATATTCCTCAAAACTCAGTCATATACTGTAGCTTATCTCTGGAATTGAGGGTTTAACCACTTCTGTTTTTCATTTATTTAATTTTTATTTCTACCAATTCATCATTTAAGGAAATGAAAACTATCATGCTGACCTTCAGTAGAGTTTGTTTTAATCAATATTCTACCAGCTCAGGTGTCGTCCTCGTCATCTGATCGTGGTTCAAAATTACGAGGTACTTCCCAAAATATCACTCGTGATGCTTCAAAGCGACACATTAATATATAACTAAACTAAGCTAAACTAAACTTAATCAATATTTACAAAGGCTTAAGAAAAATATTTTTTCTTGGAAAATCCAATTGAATTTTTGCAACCATCTAGCATTGTAAATCACGTGATTAAAAATATGAACAATTTCCATAGCAACAGCTTACTCCAAACGATAAACTTTTTTTGTTACAAATGTATGCAATGTTTCTCTATTTATTTTATTTTACTGAGATGCATTTACTTATAGAATTTGTAACAAATAAATTATTTCAATAAACATTGTTGAAAAATTTGCAAATGTGGTATTGATCTCAAAATAGATCTAGTGATATTTAGAAACACGTTTCTATGCAATAATATTCTTTCAAACTCAATCATTCGATATATTGAACTATTTTTGGCTAATTGTTTACCTTCAAGTAATAGCTTAAGTTCCTATGAGTTGCGTAGAAACTGCTCAGTCTTTACTTTGAAAAAAAAATGAAAATATATTTAACAAAAGCTGCTAGGATAATTATGTAATTTGAATAATCAAGCCTTGCATTATCGAAATCCTACACCGATGAATCATACTAATTCTTGGCGGTAAATTCATTAAACTTTCATATTTTGATAAATTATTCCCTCGACAATTCAACGAAACTGATAGTTGAGATCAAATTTCGAATTGTTTAAAAATGGGAAATGAATACTTGCACTGAAAAAATCATGACAAGAAATTATTTCTTTGCATTCATATCAAATCAGTGCAAAAGAATTCTGAAATGGAATGTAGGAAAATAATTTTGTTCTTCCGTTTCACGAAACGATTCATTGAAAATGGCGTTAAGAGAATTTTAATGAATGCTTTAAAGATTTAAATTGAATTATCTGATAAAGGATTCTCAATTCCAATTACAATTCTTTAAGCAAGAATGTTTGACAGAAGAAACGCTCAAAATAGAATAAGGAATGATCCATTCATCGAATTCTGATTTCTTATTCTGTATAAAGTGAATTTATTTAATTATATATTGATGAAATCATATTCATGGCAACAGAATTCTTAAGAGCTCATTATCGTCTGATAAATGTTGAGAAGTTTCTTTTGCGTTTTCATAATTCAATAAAAATTAGAGAGAAGTATTTTTAAAATTATAACTTTATTGCTGAGCAGTTTCCGATGAAAGATCATAATTATATGCAAATATATTCTAAGAGTATTAAGAAATTAGATATTGAGATGAAGCGCGATATTTTTCAGAGAAGTGTTTGCGTAGCTCTTAGAAAAGGATTTTGTATCATTAACAATTTATATGAAAAGGTTTTAATAATTATATGAAAATCAATCAATGTTGAAATTAAATGGAAAGACTGTAGTTTATCGGTTTTTTCTTGACATTTTGTATTATGAATGTTTATGTTAATTATGTTGCTTTTACAATTCTTTTATGATTGTTTCTTACTTTTTTGTATTCGGATTTTTTGCTTTCGATTTTTTGAAATCATCTTCATTGTATTTGTCTTTTATTCCAGAATTTTTCCATTTTTAATTGTCTTGTGCTTTTTGAAGGGATGGCGACATATTTTAACGGGTTTCGTATGTCGTTAGCAGAAAAAGGCACTTATAAATATCATAGGCGAGCTTCACTTCCTGACGAGCGGCTCGCCATGATATTTTTCAATTTATTATAATTTTTGTTTATTTTTTTGCCATTGTGTCTTGTATGTTTTTGAATTTTTGTCTTTTGTTTCTTGTTTGTTTTGATATATATATATTCATATCTAGGGTTTTTTTCTTTATGTAAAGATAAATTAATCCGACTCCGAATAATAAATCAAAAACAACTTATTTTTATTTCGATGCTCATATATCTATGACTGCTCTATCAAGTAAATGCTAAGGTAAACTTGATGCTTTCTCTTCTTAAGGTTCTGGGTTTCATTGAAGAAGAATGTCATAAATATCGTTAGGCCTAAATCTTTATTTTAAAGCCAACATAAAGTACAGATATTTTTTAGGAAAATATAATAAAAAGTTAAACAAAATACTGTACTTGTGCCCGTCTAATACGGGCTTTTAGCTCGCATATCTCAGAACTGATTGTCACAGATTTACTCACGAAAGATGTAATAAAAAATATCATGTACATTGGCAGAGTGCTTCAGAAATAAATGAAAAAAATGAAAAACAGGATTGATGAATGACTGGGTTCCAACTTTCGTTTCATTAATAACTTTTCTTTTAACGATTACTTTCGTTTTGTCAGAGTAAAAATAATGCAAAATCCACTAACAGAAAAAATTGCATTACCAAATCTCTACTAATAACAAAGGAGAATGTGTGTTGGCGCTCTACAGGGAAGACCGCTGGACCTAGACCTACGAAATTTGGCAGAAACTTTGGAGGAGAGGAATGTGCATCTCGAGCCCTTTTTTGAAATTTTAATTAGAATTTTAGTTAGAATTTTAATTAATTATAAATTCAACGAACATTTGACGTTTTTCGCAATAACTCCCGAAAATACTACAGCACAAAATCATTTTAAGCTATCTGAAAGTACAAAAAATTACCTTTTCAATGATATCAATTAAGTTGTTTTGCAATTTTTTCTCTAATTTTAATAAATTTTAAAAAATATTTTTTGGCATAATTTACGACAATACTTTTTCATTGTTGCAACGGAATTCAAACCGTTTTCATTGTTTAAAGAAATATTTAATTGCGTGTATCTCTTTCATTGTTGAAAGTTGAGGTAATATTCTTAAACAATTGTTCGATTTGCTCGTTCAATAATTACGCAGGCAAAAGGGGCGGGGTTACTTTAAGCTCCGCCCAGCGTTACAGACATTTCAGAGCTTTTCTATTATAGATGATAAACAAAGGAACACGTTTTTTTGTCTGTTTGTTGGTACTCTGCAGGGTAGACCGCTGGATCTTGAGTCACCAAATTCGCAAAATTGGTTGAATAATGCGCACTTTGGAGCGCATTTTCTGGCCTTTTATTATGTTTTTTTTGTATTGTTTTAAAATTAACAGATATTATAAAGTTTTTCTTCTATAATTTATGAAAAAATGCCACATCATCATTAGAAAACTATTTTTACATTTTCTCAAAACTTTTAAGATTATCTTTTCATTCATACTAGCTTCGCTAAAGTACACTTTTTAAAAATAATCTAAGAAATTTTTGAAATCTTTTATTTAAATGTAATTAGTTACATTTATTTCTATTGTTGCAATCGAATCTAATTTTTTTCTCTAGTCTTTAATTACAAACTGTTTTTTCATTGCTAAAAATTGTTTAGTTTTTTTCTTGTTGACTGGTTTTTATTGAGATTTTGCAGATTGTTAATTTTGAAGTAATTGCAGATAGCAATCAATTCAGAAATAAGATATAGAGCGTTTTTTTTTTCATAGTTTGTTTATTTTTTAAATTTTTTGCTGTTATGTAATTCGACTTTAGGAAAATATCTCAACGATGGACCTATTATTTTCTTATTGTAACTGACCATTTTTTTATGGTAACTGTAAACAAAAAAGTCTAATATACTAAATTATAAAACATATTCTTCTGTTGATTATAACCGCTTCTATAAAGTTTTAAGTTTTAGATCTCGGAGAAAGAATTTGTAAGTAGATGCTTTAAAGAAGAGATATTATTTTTATCCCGCTAAATTTATCAGTTATACTTCAGAATATATCTATTGTACAATGTTATCTGAAACCATTGACAATCCTAACATATCAAATTCTCTCATAAAAACTTTAACTGCCTTCTTCATATCCTATTACTTCACCTTACGAAAAAGATTTAAGGCCACAAAATAAGTCCCCTGTCTTGGCACATCTACTGAAAATTGAGAGTATAATTGAAACATTGCCAATAACTACCAACAACAATTCATCATCGTTACGTTCTAGACCATCATTGACTTTCATTATGTGTCATTTGGCCGTCAACCCCAGTACTCACCACTCAAAATCTATATAATAAATTGGCGACCACTCAAAAACAGTTACTTCAATTACTCTTACCCTCTCAAAAAACGTGAGCCAGCAACCCTTAAAATACCACAAGGAAGACCAAGTTACGGCACTAGACGAAGTGTGCTGATGAAGTGGTGGGTGGATATCATTTTGGTGTGGGAGGGGTTTTTTCCTCAACTGGAAATTCTAGAAGGAGGGAAATCTGAGAACTCCAGTGCAGAAATCTCCCCCAACCCTAGTGGGTTCACTTTGCCCCCTTTTTCTGGTTTACACCAAGCCTCAAAACCGATAGTTCTCAACCACCCCTTCTCAAATCTTTTTTCCTGAGCGTGGGAGTGAAGTCAAACAAAAGTGGTAAAAGCAGGAGGAGGGAGGGTGAAATTCCGTTTAACCTTCGTTGCCATCGGAAGTTCAAGGGGGGAGAGGAAAGATATAGGGGGTTGGATGAAGTTTCAGGAAACGGAGCGGAACAGACCGGAAAGACGTTCCAGAGCAAAGGAGGGAGAGATATCGTTTGGGAATGCCAGAGACAAAGTTGGGTTCTCAAAGGGTTTCGGAAAGGGTCGTTCCGGATCGTCTGGTTTCACTTTGAACTCTTTGGGAAGCGAACGTTAATAGGGCTGATCTAGCTAGCTAGCCCCTGCATTGATCCGTGGTTTTGAAACTCGAGATTCATAGCAGACGATAAAAATATTTCGGCTCTTAAGAGCTTGATCCAAAAGTATTTATAACAGTTTTTGCATCCGAACATATTTAGGACAAGAAAAATGGCTAATTCAAATAAATTTGGAGCAATTATAGAAAGTAATAGCTAAAAGAGACAGATGACTCCGACAGATAACTTTCGAGATGGATTCCTTTTTCCTTGGCTTATTTCAATCGTATCTCGTTAATTTTGTTGCATTTTAATATCTTTAACATTTTTTTCTTCCAATTATTTTAAATCTTTGTCGTCGCAATTTTTCCTGGATGCAGCAGCTCTTGTGCGCACCAGTAAAATTGCTTCTATTTTCTGTCTCTTCGAGCTATTACTTTCTATACTTACTCCAGATTCATTATTTGTATTTTATCGGAAGTTGCAGCATTTAGCGCCATTTTGTTTAATGCAAAATTTAAGTTTTAGAATCTCTTATTATTGTTTAAATTCTCTTTAAAAAGTGTTATTTTTTAAAAAAATTGTTACTCTTTTAATATTTATCCATTTACCTATTTTATTTTCTCGTATTTTTATTGAAATTTTATTGTATTATAAAATTATTACATTGTGCACAAAACTCTTATTTTTATAATTCAATTTTTTTAAAGTTACATTTTATTAAAGTCTAAGAATACTTTTTATGCTTGTATCCTTTTAAAACTCTGGGTTTGTTATTTATCCGGATATTGGATGGAAAAAACTCTTCGCTTCTCCAAATTCAATTATTTGACACTATGCTAGGTTCTATGAAAAAATTCTTTCATAACACATGACCCGTCGAGCGCTTTATCAAGGTGCACTATGGATTGCTTTATGCAAGGGGTGTCCATGGACAAAAAGTTACTTGCAAACATCTTGAACGCTGATCATTTAAACAGATTTAGAAAATGTGGTAAAGCTAGATGTAAGACATGTCCTTCGGCTTGCGAGGAACAGTTAAAAGGTGAAAGTGAAGATCTGGAGCCATTCTGTAAATTTAAAAACGTTATTTATTTAATTCATTGTAAAGAGTGCAATCTTAATTATTTCGGTCAAACTTGTACAGAGTTAAACATCAGAATCAACGATTACAGATCAGCTATTAAAAACTTTATTAAAAAAGTTTCACACGATTCTGAACTTCTTCACTTTCAGTCACATGATTTCGAGAATATCGTTATTTGAAGATAAAATTGTTGATCTTAATAAAAGATTAGATTTGGAAAATTTATATATATGCAGCCTTAAAACCCTTTTCCCATATGGACTTAACAGTAAATTAAATGGTGAGGGTCACAGTGAATTCAATAAAATCTGTGTTTACAATAAATTCAACGTCTCCAGAGGTTTTTTAAAATATTCCAATATTAATGAAAAAAAGATTTAAAAGAGGCAAATTCAAGAGTGGAAATCATGTTATTGTGATAGAAGAACTTCAAAAGTTATGTAATCATGACCACAACTGGGAAAATATCATCAAAATTAAACGGTATATTTTTAAGCTTAGGAATAATAGACTTAAATGGTTTATTAATTATAAATTAGAAGAATTAAAATTTAATAATTCCAATATCAAATTTATTTTCTTTGATCTGGTTAAATTTAAACTTGGAATAGTCAATGATGGCCTACTTTTCAAAGTAAATAAAAATGAGAAAAAAAGAATTTTGTGTTATCAGTTTTCTTGGATATTTTCTTCGATGAATTGCAGCTACCTAAAATTATTCTGATAGTAAAGAATACTTCCCAGTTAATGACATCTCTGTTATTTCAATTGCCTTTAAATTCTCAAGGACCCTTAGAAACAAATCTGCAATAATAATTTCTTTTCTAAAAATTTGAATAAGATTAACAGTACTATTGCAATGAAGAAGAAAATAGGACTTTTATTGATAAAGATAGGAGGCATGTCATTACAGGTAATTTAAAAATAGTAAATTCAAAATCTCTTCGGGAAATTATGGAAAAGGGATCGAAATCCAGATTAAGAAATAAGGTGAGCGTCAGAAGAGTAGATGGTTCCATTAGAAGAGACTTGGATTTATTTATTGCAAAAATTGCTAAAAAATATCATTGGCCCATTAAAGGCTTTAGTGAGTGAAAAAATAGCATTTTGATAGAGACACGGCATAGTATTAACATAAATAAAAGAAAAATTGTTAATAGAGGTATTTTCTTTGATAAAAATCTTAAAAAAGAAACTGATAATTTAAAAAAGTAAATTTATTGTCACTACCGTAGATAAAGCAGAAAATAATTTTTGTATTATGTATAAATTCCACTTAAAAGATATTTTACATATCAACTTATTAATTGCAGCAAAAAAGAACTTGATAAAAGAATGTTAGCCCTAACTAAAAAAATCAACATCAGGAGAAATAATTTAATTTATCCTTACCTTTTCTCAACTATAAAATTTCACAAAAGTACAGTAAAATTCAGATTTGTTATATGTGGCACAGGCAGTTACAATTTTTATTTTGAAAAACTTTTATTTAAAATTATCAAAGTTATTCTTAATAAATTTAAAGAAGAAGACAACTTTATTATTAATAGTAGCATTGACATCCCAAACTTTCTTCAAGATAATGCAATTCACATCATTAACACATTTTATTTTGGAAATCTCTTCACCAGCCTCCCACATGAAAAATTAATTGAGGCCTGCCTTAATTTATATGACTTATACCTTTACTCTGATATCACAGATAAAAATAAATGGTTACGTACTTGCAATATTAACATCTGTGAAAATTATCTCTTCAATTGAAAAAACTATTACAGACAATCTTTTGGCCTTCCAATGGGTACTAGTTTTTCAAGTGCATTGACGAATGTATTTCTTCACACCTACGGAAGGGAATTTAGTAAAGATAAACTCATTTTTGGCCATCGTTACATAGATGACTTTATTGGTTTTAATTTTAAGGAACTTGACTCTTTGATTAACTGCTATCCGGAAGAGCTTAAATTAAATAAAACCAATAATAATAGCAATAAATTAATCATTTAGATTTTGGTAATTGAAATTTTAGATTCTGGGATTTCGGTGAGAGTTTATGACAAAAGAAATGACTTTAATTTCAGGGCTATTCCTCTTTGTCACTTTCAGACCAACTTCAACCTTAAAATTGTAAAAAATACTATCCATTCTCAAATAAAAAGAATAAAAAATATTTGCAATAACCATTATGTCGCTACCACCTTATGTCACAGCTATTGACAATTTAAATATTAATTTAAAATTAAACGACTATCCTGAAAATGTCTTTAATTATATTATTAAAAAATAAGTACTGAAGAATTTATTTATTTCTTGGATTTTTTTAATTAGTGTTTCTCTCTATAGTGAAGCTAACAGCTCAATTCTCTATAAGTACCTCCTTTATTCTGGGATTAACTTTTCTACTTTAAACTCAAGGCCACCCTGTGAATTTCTTTGATTATAAAAAATACAAACAAAAAATTATAAAATATCAATATAAAAATTATAAATTATATAAAAAATTAAAAAATAACAAAAAGTTCTTAGTTTTTTTTAGTTAGTGGGTCTCTCACTAGATGGTCTCTCACCTTTATACAAAACATCCTTTGTTTTGGTTAGCGTCTGTTTTTTTCTGCCATGATGACGACAGGTAGATTTTACTGGTAAAGACTGTTTTGATTTCTTTCTTCTGAAATGTGTTTCTTTCTTTTATTATTTCCAATTTCCGGGATATGTTCAGGCCACAGAGGAAAATTTTAATTTTATTTATTTATTTAATTAATGAAAAGCCCACTACAGAGAAAACTCCATTTACAGAGCGCTATAAACAGCAAACACACAAAGAACAAAAGCCACAACGAGTAAATAAAAAAACGCACTAGAAAATAAAAAGCTGAACACAAAGAATACACAAAATCATAAAAAATTTTTCCAAACGCATATATAATTAAAAACGAAAACACATAATCACAAAAACATTAAAACACATGATACTAAAAGTCGTATTTTTTTAAAAATTAAAAGACCATTTCCAAAAGGCAAGGGTTAAAAAGTCAAAACACACAAGCACCGAATCCTCTAAAAACACGCCAGGAGTTTAAATGTTTAAAGACGAAAATACACACTTGAGATAAAATAATAAATTGCAACACTTAAGATAAAAATAAATTACAACACGGCGCCAAAAACAGAGCACAAAAATTAAAACCTATAAAAACATTTTTAAAAAATGGTCGAATACATAAGAAAACGGAAAATCAAAGCTCATAAAATTCTAAAAAGTTGTAAAAAGGCAAAATAAAACACATCATGTACTTAAAAGCAGTAAACATTTCGATTTAAAAGCTCCAAGAGACATATTAAAAATGTCAAGTTCATCAGAGAACTTGTTAAAAATTTTATAAAATTTATATAACGAGAACCTGTTAATGTAATTACATTTTGAATATACATTTGGAAAGAAACTTTGGTTCCTTAAAAATCTGGCGGGCACAGCGAAATCTATAGAGCTCAGTATATCATTACAATCGATCGAACCATTAATAACTTTGTAAAAGAAAAGAGCGCAAGAAACATCTCGTCTGGAACACAAACTAGGCATATTAAAGATATTTCGTAGAAGTGACGAAGATACATCCTGCAACTAAATTCCATTTTTCTTGTAAAGTAAATAAATATCTCAAGAAGTTGTTTTGTATTCGCTCAATAATTTCAATTTTGTTTCGGTAGTTGGGATCCCAGACAATTCTGCAATATTCCAGATTGGATCGGACATGAGCGCAGTACAAGACCTTCAGGGCAAGTTCGCTGGAAAATTCTCTAGTTCTGCGCTTAAGAGTTCGAAGCCTGCGATATGTCTTGGAGACCATTGTACCAATGTGTTGGGAAAAATCAAGTTTAGTGTCAAAGATGATCCCAAGATTGTATTTGAGTGTGATAAAACAAGATTGTTAATTATACATATATTATTCAAAGGTTGAGCTTTTCGAGTATAACTAAGAACACTACTTTTTTCAATGTTCAGATGTAACCTGTTGTCTGTGCAACACTTAAAAAGACAATCAAGATCTCTTTGCAAAAGAACAGCATCCAAACAGGAACGCACCGAACCAAACAATTTCAAGTCGTCAGCAAATAAAAGACATTTAGAGTACTTGAAACACAAGTAAGGTCATCAATGAATAAAATAAAAAGGAAAGGTTCAAGATTAGAGCCCTGTGGGACACCGGAAGTACTTGTAAACTCATGAGAAACAGCATTATTAGAATAAACAGTGTTCGAATACGTAAGTTAGAAAGAAGCCAATCAATCAGGTTTGCATGAAAACCACTACCATGCAACTTTTTTAAAAGAATGCCAAAATCGATAGAGTAAAAGGACTTAGAAAATTCGGTGTAAATAACATCAAGTTGAGAACCATATTCAAATGAGGAAATCATTTTATCTGTCAAATAGAATAAATTAGTGGTTGTTGAGCGCTTTGGTATGAACCCGTGTTAAGATGTAGAAATTAGGCTTTTAACTTGGTGGTAAAGCTTTTTATGGATTACACTTTCGGAAATCTTAGACAAAGGACTTAAAATAGCAATATATCGATAATTTTTACAATCATGCGCATCACCTTTTCCAAAAACAGGAATAATTCTTGTTTGCTTCCAGACATCAGGAAATACTTTTGTTCTCAACGACAGGTTAAAAAAACAAGAAGGGGATAAATCAAAAACTCTGTGCATCCCTAAATAATAAAAGAAAGTATATTATCAACACCTACAGTTAGGGAAGATTTCAATTCCCTGATAGCCAAAACCACATCATCATAGGAAACGCTTTCGATTTTAAAAAGATCACCGACGCAATTGCTTTTGCATTCATCATTTCCATCAAAGACTATGCTAGGCTTGAATACAGAACTAAAATAATCAGCAAAAGCATTTTAGATATCGCCATCATTTTCATAACACATGTTATTATAGAATAAACTATCAGGAAAATTGATGTTTTTATTTCTGAAATAAGACCAAATTTTTTGGGATCCGCAATTAGATTATTTTCCATATGCCGTAGGTACATGTTGTAATCCTTTTGAATATTATACTTAACAGAAAATCGTAAAAATTTAAATTCATCAAGTGAATCAGGATTAACACCTTTTAAAGCTAATTTATGGACCGTGGCTTTCTTTTTTTATTAATGTCCTGGTTTCCTTTCAGTACCAGAAGGGAAATCTCAATGTAACATTTTTTTAAAGGAATAGTTCTGCTGAAAACATCGTCTAAACAATTATAAAAGCTAAAAACTGCATCATTTAGGTCATTAAAATCAAGTAAAAAATTCTAATCAATCTCACGGAACATACACCACATAGTTAAAAAAAACTTTTTAAAAAATCAAGTCTAAAGATATTCATATTCCTCTTATTGAGGTGGACAGGTACAAAGCCCATGGAAACTGACAGAGAAGGATGATATTTGTCTTCAAGGACCAAAGGCCAGACAGAAATATCATTAAAATCTACATTCGTCAAATTCAAATCAAGATATCTATCATTACAATTAAGAATATTGTTATATTGACCCAGATTAAAACGACTCATACAATTGGACAGTTCAGAAGCAATTGGGTTTTTGTGATCACAAAAATCACCATATACAGATAAATTAAAATCACCACAAATGAAAATTTTATCAAAAAATCCAAATCCTTCAAAACAATAAAAAAATTTAACATACGTGACCACATGAGAGGCAGGTGGAAAATACACAACACATAAAAGCATCTTTTTCCTATGATTTAAACTAACTGAAATCCAGATAGCTTCAAGATCCAAACCAGGAACGTCCAATTTACGCGAAGAAAAATATTTTTTTTTTGATAGCCGCAAGAACACCACCACCTCGTCTACTGGAATTAGCTGAGGAACCACGGTTCTTTCGGTAAACAAGATATCGATTGTCGAATAGGTGCCAGGAATCAATAACTTCACAAAGCCATGTTTCAGTAACACAAATCACATCATATTCCACAGAAGCCACAGAACTATAGAACTCAACAGTTTTGGTGCGTAAACCACGAACGTTTTGATAAAGCAAAGAAAGTCATTTCGAATCGGTGTTTGTTGACAAATCTAAGCAAGAAGGATGGTTGCTGTTGGACCCAGGAATATCTTCTTGGGATATCTGGTCATTTCCTAATTTACCATAAATATCGGCGATAAGACAACCCTCAGGACAAAACGTTGAATCCAATAACTGTTGAAGGTCGTTTTCATAAACCTCGATGTAGAAAGATGCATAGGATTGATACTTGGTTTTAAGTTTATGACACTGAAGAGATTTTAAATTCAATGGAGCCAAAAAGTTGGTAATATCATTTACCATTATTTTGACCTTGAAGTCATTTTCCTCAACAGAAAACCTATTCCAATTAGAATCCAAAATAGAAAGTGGCATCCGATGACGTTCTTCCAGATGGATTCTTTTTTCCTTGGCTTATTTTCATCGTATGTCTTTAATTTTGTTACATTTTAATGTCTTTTACATTTTTTTGTTTCAATTATTTTAAATCTATAATTCAAATAACCGTTTAAGAAAAATGGATTATTGAATTATTGCATTGTGTTGAATTTTGAGCAGGTTTTTATGAGCATGAGTAGTTACTAAATCTTGAAAAAATCGTAAAAAGATCATTTAATTATTCTGCTTAACTACTTCGTTTTATTAGTCAAATTTACTGAAATAAATACGTCTATCAAAATATTAAAAAAATATCTTCTATCATTTATTATTATGCACTTTGGACCATATTATAACTAAAAATAATAGAATAAACTTTCGAAAAATCTACGGGCTCAAAAAGCTTTAAATTTCAGTGTATTAAATCAACCCGTCTACGACTGCCCATTCAAACCGGTAAGGTCTTAGGCGCGAGGACCAGTCGTAGTGTTAGTTAGTTAGTGTTTTAAATCGAATTTTAATGATGGTATAGAGTAACTATTAATGATTATTAATTATAATATGTAGTTTGTAAATACTTGGGATTACAATATTTTATGTTAAAAGGTTTGCTCAATACTAAGAAACAAAATAACAAGGTAATTGTATAACTAAAACTGATTGCAAATAAATGCAACAATCTAAATGTCTGATGGCACAAACAATTAAAGAAAATGCCTAATTCTAAAGCCAAGGGTAGAAATGTAAAAGGAGAATTGATTTAAATCAAAACAACTTGGAACATCCCAAGAATAATACAACTTATCCAGTAGTGTTATTGACTACAGAGTACCTCAACGGCAAACGTTTCAATAGAAAGGTTTGTGCAGCATGTTATTAACTACAGTTGAATAAATCATTAAAGCTAAGCTTTGCTGAAGCATCGATTCCATTTTTGGAAAATCTAAATGAAGTCTATTTTAGCTCAAATGAATATACAAGAATTCTACTCGTATATTCGTTCTTTTTCTTGCTTGAACTTTTGTCGATGCATATAAAACTTCCTATTCCAGATGTTTTTGTCGTTCTCTATAAAATAAACCTCATAATATTTAGGTCCAAAATATGTGAAAATTATTGATTTCTTCTGCTTTCTTTTTCAACAATTTTTTTAAGTGTTGTAATTTATGCACCAAAGATCGAGACTGTAACTTAACGTCTGTCTAACAGAAAAGCAGCATCATATCTGCTGTCTTTAATTTTTCTTCGCAATTTTTGGTGCAAAATGAATTCTTCTTACTCTACTTTCCATTTGAAAAGCACGACCGACAACGCCGTTATAAAACGAACCAATCAAAACACTAAACGAATATTCTTTTAAAATATCTGTGAAAACTTTTTATTCCAAAACTTATTGCTTTTTTACGAGGTACAGGCTTTCAACTTTTTTTCTTTCTCGAACACCAGTTTCTTCAAAGAGGAAGAAATAAAAATTCCAAGAAAATTATATTCATAAATTTTCTTTTCGCGGACACTTGAAAACCGTCATTATGCAAAAATTTTTACTCATCATTAAAGAACGGTGGATCCGCGTGGCATTAACCCAGTAGACGGTCTCTGAAAGCGGCTGGAATATATATATTCTGGAAAACACGACTCTTGTTTTAAAAGCTTAATAATGTGGGACGTCTGGATATAAAAGTGGGAAGCAGGAAATTCGGCTAAAAGCTGCATTATGAAAACGACCTGAAAGGTTAAATTGAATCTCTAAGTGGAGAAGCAATTATGCGAAAGGAACTTCTAATATGTAAGACTGGAGGGGGACTCAGCATGTCAAACGGAACATGGCCGCCATCTTTGAATCAAGCCGAAATTGTAGAAGTCGTTCTTTGCTGAAGAGTTTACTGACGAAACTGTAGCTGTTAATAAGTCACGATTTCTTATAACATCAGTATTTAGAAATAGAAATCCCTAATAAAATAAAGTTAGGTTAATAAACCATTGACTCGTTTATAATGTCACATTGCTGAGTTACTAAGGAAGACGATTTATAAGAACGGTACAACTGTAACATTGGAAGCAGTTCAAGATTTCGCCCTGAGTTAGTATTTAGTAATTTCATTGCAAATGATGATCTTATCTTAAAATGATCTGATCTTAAGCTGATGTTATTAATTCGTCTACCGGCTCCTGACGTCGCATTTCTATATTTGTACAAGATATTCTATGTATGAGTGCATCATTAGAAGGAATTTAAGAAATGAATATCAGATTTTGTTGAATTTTTCTTATAATTTTTAATCTTTTCCTATTTATTGCCTTCTTAAATTTGCGTAAATTAATTTGTTGGTTCAACATCAAAATGTAGTTGCAATTCGATGTTGCTGTTAATTTTTTACATGTTTCTAATTCGAATTTTAATGATTAAAGTAATGTACATTCAAATCGTACCTTGTTTGTTTATACATTCATATCAAGGAAATTCTTGCATATAAAATCATTCATTTGCAACATTCCTGCGTTTAAAATTAGTTATTCTTAAATGTTTACGAACTCCAAACCAAACAGAGAAGCGGAATTTTTAAAATTGCAAATTAAATAAAATATATATATAAAGTTATTTTAACATTAATTGTTAAATTCTGTTGCATTGTTCCAAATTTATTTGACACTATTTCATTACCCAGGAAAATGAAATGTCTCTAACTATAAAATTGCATCATTGTGTTTTATTACTAACAAAGAAAACAGAATTTATCTTTTAATTTTAACACATCAATATTAACTTACATTTAGAAATATAGAATACATTAATCATTAGCTTAAATTTGGAAAGCAGCATCTATTTAATGTAATATTTAAAAAATAAATCGTAATTATTGAGGTGAACTCACGACATTCCACTGTGTCCCAAGATGGCTGCCCAAAGAGTTTCGTTGCCAGTCTCCAGCAGAACTTCAGTCATCTTTGAAGTTATTTCTTACTTCAAGTCGGCCATTCATAATACCTCAATGTTAGCGAGGCCCTGTACACGAATTTGCAATTGGGAAATTTCCGGATAAAACTCGAGTAATTTTTAAAATTTTCTTCGCCGCTCTTAGTGGATCATTTGAGCTCGACTGCTGAAATATTATGTAAAATGAATTCGGTGAGCTGCCATGCAAAAGAGATCAAGAGCTGGTAAAATTGACTTTAAGACTTCGGTGGGGACCGAAATGTGTTTATAATGATTCTTCGACTTTCACTTGTAACTTTTCACTGTTACTTTCGCTGATCGGTCGACTGAGAAACACCATGGCAGTTGATGGCAGCGTTTGCTCGTTTTGTAACAAAAATGATTTGCTTTTTCTGGAAACACCATGTCTACATGTAGGTACACTGTGGTAATTTCGGTTGTTTCAGCAATTTTTCAAACCAAAAGTGGGCTTTTTTTAAGTTGCTTCTGAGCAAATGTTAGGAGTTCAGTGGAATAACTTAAAGTGTAAGAAAGCTTTGAGATGCATTTACCAATTTATAATTCAGTTAGCACCGTTTATTGTAAACAAGAAACCTCAAATTTTATAAGTCTTTTTTAGGTAAATTGTCAGGGAACTCGGTTATTCACTCTGTATTGAGAGTAGAAAAGGTGGAAGGTAACATCACGAAACTGGTTAGAAATCTTTTTGCATGCCTTTTAGATCATCCAGATCTATTCATTCATTCTCAAGTTCCATTTGCTCACAGCAATGCTAAATACAGTTTCCCTTACAAAACTTCAAAATGGACATTTCCGTTCAAACCCCATAATAAATCTGTTTCACAATGTCATACGGATTCCCTGCCTCGTTATTAAAATTTTGAGAAAACCCATGTGACTCACAATAACTGTTTTTCTGTTATCTTTTTTATAAAAAAATAATTTCATATCCAATTTTTGTATTTACGATATATTTTGATACTGTGGTTAGATCAGAAATTGATGCTGAGCAGAAGTACCTAGCACTGGTACATATGTACACAAACCAATCTTGACAAGGTAAATTGCCATTAATAACTGTATACGACGGAGTCAATTCATGCTCACGTGACACAAGTGAAATGCTCATATTCAATTTAATTTTGGAATGCATTGCGCATTTTTTCTGGAAAAAAGCGACGTGTCTTCACAAAAAAACGTGCAGTTGGGTGGCAAGCTTTATTTACGTTTGGCGTGTGACTTTTACATCGTGTGAATTCATTATATTCACTGTATTTGATAAGAAATAGAAAAACAACTTTGAATCAATCTTAAACTCTTACTGAAAAACAAAGGCACTTTCTCTTCAATGATACAGACGGGTTTTAATCTGGCACATCAATACCATAAAACTTCATTCTATTTGGATTTTGGATTGCATTGCGCATTTTGATGGAAGAAAAAGAAAGTGACCTCACAAGGCAACGACACAACGTGCTGTTAGATGACAGACCTGAATTACGCTTACGTCACTTGAATTGGCTCATTCACAATATTTGATAAGAAATAGAAAAACAACTTTGAAAAGTC